>FIZV01072729.1:0-10098 GCA_900050545.1 Trionymus perrisii
ATAATTAAAAACTTTTTTCAGTAGTCAATTATTTTTGATATTTTTATTTTTAAATTCGAAACAAAATTTTAAAGAAATATAATAAAAAAAAAATCAAAACATTAAAATTTTGCAGGTTTTATGTACTATGCCTAAATTGAATTGAAAAATTTTAATAAGTCAATTTTTTTTTTTTTTTTCAATTTTCAAAACGAAATTTTTCCAACACCTGAAGAAATATTCAGTGATTGGTAAAATCTCAATCGTACTTTCAACACCTTGACCAATGAATTCCACTCTCCACATGCACCATTAACACCCACTCACATAGTCAATTTTATAATCTTGATCTTTCACTTCGCACACGTAATTGCGTACTTATTATAACTCACTTACGTACGTCAACGTTTACACTCGTAATGTACCTAGTTCTAGCACTAAGTTAGATATTCGCTATCATCAGCCTGTGCGTAAAATTCTCCATCATTTACTCCTACTCTCAAACTGAACCGGCACACCCTGCACATTGGCGTTCTTTGAGAAAGTAAAATCACCGTTGATATCGATTATCAGCGGTTTCTTCATTTATATAAACTCGTATTCGTGCGAGACAGATAATAATAATTCGCGCTTGGCAAAATAAACGCGATGCTCACCGTCTTTGAATTGTTTGAACACCACATCCAAGGTGGTATCTTCGAACACATAATAGCAACTATTTTGATAAAACTGCGACAGTGTTTTAAGCGGTGTGCAATCATCCGGATCAATGAGGGCTAAATCTTTGATATACAGCAAAGAGACGATATTCCTTCTGGTACCTTCGTAAACTGGTATTCTTGAGAAACCTGCGAACAAAGTCGACAAATTGAATTAAAAATTTGAAATGATAGTTCTTTTCGAAGCACCGAGTATTTCCAATTTATTAATTTGAACTGAAAAAAAAAAAAATGAATATAAAAATTTGGCATCGTTTGACTTCTCGTCTGTGCCAGCTGCACGAATATCAGACATACTAAAAAAAATTATAAGGTCGCGTCATCGTATTTCTTCTGTCGATGTACCCGAAGTGTAACCCTTTACAATGTAAGTGTACATCATATCATAAGAGTTTACAGTTTACCTATAGGGTGTCAGAAAAACAGCGCAGAACTTTTATTTTCGTTCCATAAATTCGTAATATTCAACCCATTTGTATTTTTTCTGAAACCGGTTCAATGGTCTAAACACTGTGAAATAAAGTTTTAAAAAAATTCAGGGTGTCTAACAAAATTGCTAAACCAAAAATCAGCACCTTTTTTCAGGACTTTTTTAAAAGATTTTTACGAGCTGGAACCCCACCCCCCTCACCTCGCTAAAATTTCAGTTTTTATACAAACGCCAAAATTGTGAAGAAAATAAATATAAAAAAAAAGAGAATAATATTACCATTTCAAATGATTGAGGATAAAAATTAATTTCTAAAGAATTTTGACAAAAAATTTAAATAAAAACAAAAAAAAAAACAAATTTTCATTTAATTTTAACATAAAAAAGGAGGACCTTTGAGCAAAGAACAGCACTTTTTCAGCACCTTTTTCGATTTTCAGCACCACTTTCTAAATTGGAGGACCTTTTCAGCACTTTCATCAGCTCTTAGACACCTTGAAATCACATCGCTTGAAAATGTATCTTTACTCAATTAAATAAAAATTTTAACCCACTTCGAATCTTCTTTCCAATCAGCAATAATTTTGGAACTCACTGCAGACCCCTAAAAATGTCTATTTCACGATCGCAAATAAATACGAAGCAGGGGGAAACCAATATAGAGTCGATTAACAACACGTGCCAAATTTTAAACGACGAAATTTGCGTCAATCAGAATCAGCCCATAGAGCAACTTTCTTATCGGCAATGCGCCGTTGAAAACAAGCAAATCTACCCAAACTCAAAACACTGCTGCTTTGGTACGTTCGCTTCGCGTGTAAAATATAGGTCATCGTGAAATTGGCCAAAAAGGGCGAATATTTTGCAAAAATCGTTTTTCGCCAATTGTACGCTCGCTACGTACGTAGCATTTTCAATTTTTATTCGGTATCAGATTTAAACGTGAGAAAAATACATACATCGAGTCGATAAAGGTGCATCACCTAGTCGTAATTTTTTCAATAATTTCGATGACTCGCCAGACGACGCGATGTAAGAGTACTTATGTAGGTCCCAGATACACTATACACAAGCCATTAAATTATTATATATTTTCAAATTTTTTAACTTGAAACGATATTTAAATGAAATTTTCGTATAAACCATTTTAATAACATTGAGATATTTATAATTTCTTCCCGTACCCGTAAAAAATAAATCTATGTACTTTGGATGGCAGCCATTTGAAGACGGGAAAAAGCAACGTCTGTGCTAGTTGGCATCCGTATCTTGCTTCGTATACGATCAAAATGTTACATAGAAATTTTCATCTAAAATTGCGTCTCATGTCGCCTTCAACCTTCCCATAAACCCTTCTCGGTTCTATCGACAAAACTTGCAAAAAAAATCCCATCTGGACCGAACAAGTCGAATACGAAATGGTACGCTAATTATCGAACACCCTACACTTACACGCGTCTCTGCTGCCATAGACAATGTATCGAAATTACAGACATTTTTTACGAGTCTACGATGCAAATTTTAAAACAAGACAGCTCGACAACACATATGTCTAGGTAAATGCCAATTTCGAACCATTTGCAGGTCGATGACTAATCATGATGGCGATGGTACTCGCCCTACAGGAATTTCACCTTTGGTACATATTTTAATGACGATGTTATTGCAGCTAATTAAAAAATCAAGTTCGGAATAAGTTATTCGTTCGATTGAGGTTATTTTTGGGCGAATTCTCCCGAAAAATATCCACTACTCGGGTTCAATTTGAGAATTTTTTGAAAGCTCGAGGATTCGAAAATTTTCATCGTTTTGAAAAATTTTGAGATAAACACTGAAAATATTTTTATAAAATGGCTTAGTTCGGAATAATTTACCTTCAGATAAAATTTAAAAAATTTACCCTGAAAAAAAAAAATTGATTTTGAACAAATATTCAAGATTGAGGAAAATTATAATAAGAAATATTTTTTGACAACATTTTAATTTGAAAACCTGTTTTCAAACAAAATCTTGAAAAAATTGTTTTTCAGCAAAATCCAAAAAATTAATGCTTTAACAAAAAATTAAAAATTAAATTTTTTTGACCAATTTTGGAGATTTGCTTTCAAATTAAATTCGAAAAAATGTACTATGCAACAAAATTCAATGATATTGAGCAAATTAGAAAAAAAAATGTTTTCAACATTGCTCAAAAAAATTTATGTTTTGATTAAAATTGAAAACTTTAAAATTCGTTCAAAATATCATTTTTGACCAACATTAAAAAAAAAATTTTCTTGACAAAAAATTTTCAAAGATTACTGGTTCGAGCAAAATTATTATTATTTTTACGTAACTGAGGGAGATAAAGTAACTTTATGCCCATTTCGCTGGTCTAAAAGCTCATTTATCTCCCACGATTACGTAAAATATGTTATTGAACTAGGGAGATAAAGCGATTTTCAACAATTTTGAGTTATTTCCCTCGCTCCGCTCGGGCAATAAACCTCAAAATTCGTCGAAAATCACTTTATCTCCCTAGTTGAATAAAGTACTATTACAATAACACGTTCAAAAAATTTAAAAAATGAAATATTCACAAAATTTCAAAAATTTGATTTTAAAAAATGGTTTTCTATAGAATTTTTAGAAATTTACGTTTTGATCAAAATTTTGAAAAATCATGTGTAAAAGAAAAAGTTTTCCCACACAATTTTTCACAATTTACGTTTTTGTCAAAAATTTAAAAAGGAATTTGAAATTCACTTATAATTTATTTTGACCAAAATTGAAAAAAGAAAACAAGTGTTTCGCAAATAAATTCAAAAAATGATAGTGCCCCAAAAAATAGAAATGGACAAATTTAAGAATTTATTTTCAAAAAAAAATTCAATAAGATTTCAAAAAAAAATCCTACTACACAATTTTGAAAAATATTCAGGTTTTAGACATAGGTACTGTATCTAATCTGAAAATTTTTAAATTTTTTAAAAATTTGTATTCGGTCAAAATTTAAAGTTACATATTTTTCAACAAAATTAAAAAAATTGATGGTGTGCTCAATAGTTAAAATTGTTGATTTTTTGGAATAATTTCAAGAATTTTCATTAAAAAAAAAAAAAAAAAGTAGATTTCAAAAAAATTGATTTTGAGTAAAAAAAAAGTTTTTCAAAACAATTTTTTTAAAAATCCACGTTTTAGCCATTAAATAAGAAAAAAAATTAATCATACTTCAAAAAAAAATTTACAACAAAATTCGAAAAATTAACGGTGCGCCCAAAAGTGAAAATTTTCGATTTTTCGGTACAATTTTGAGAATTTTCTTACAAAAAAAATCAAAAAATTGATTTCTAGTGAAAACAGTTTTTTTCAAACAATTTATAGAAATTCGTGTTTTAAGCATGGATGTTGCCTCTAAAAGAGTAAATTTTTTAAAATTTTGGCCACAACTTTGAGAATATATTATAAAAAAATAAAAGTAAAAAAAATATCAACAAGATTTCAAAAAAATTCGTTTTGAGTAAAAAACAGTTTTTCTACAAAGTTTTTAGAAATTCACGTTTTTGACGAAATTAAATTTTTTTTTAACTTCCTCAAAAAAAGGGTTTCGTCCAAAATTTTCAAAATTTATATTTTTCAAAAAAATTCAAAAAATTGATGGTGTTGCCTAAATGTTGATATTGCTGATTTTTTGGCATACCTACCAAATTTTAAGAATTTTTAATTTAAAAAAAAAAGATTAGATATAAAAAAATTAATTTTGAGTAAAAAATGTTTTTCCAAACAATTTTTAAAATTTTCACGTTTTAGCCATAATCTTAAATTAGAAAAAAAAAATGATCATAATTCAAAAAAAAAGTTCTACAACAAAATTCAAAAAATTAATGGTGCAGCCAAAAGTGAAAATTTTCGATTTCTTGGCACAATTTTGAGAATTTTCTTTCAAACAAAAAAAAAATTGATTTTGAGCATTTTTGAGTAAAAAACAGTTTTTACAGACAATTTTAGAAATTCCTGTTTTAACCATATAATTTTGAATTTTAAAATTTGATTATAAGTATTTTTTTTTAACGTTTATAAAAAAAAATCAAAAAATAGATGTTGCGTCTGAAAGTAATTTTTTTTTGATTTTTGCCACAATTTTGAGAATTTATTTTCAAAAAAAATAATCAAAAAAATATCAACACTATTTCAAAAAAATTGGTTTTGAGTAAAAACAGCTTTTTTTACAGTTTTCGTTTTTGAAAAAACTGAAAAAAAATTAAATTCCTCAAAAAGTGGTTTTCGACCAATATTTCCAAAACTTATATTTTTCAAAAAAATTCATATCATTTAACATTACTTTAAGAAATATTTTTGAACACAATTCAAAAATTTTGATTTTGAGAAAATTGAAAAAAAAAAAATGTTTCGAATGTATTTTTATAAAATTAAATTTTAGTCAAAATGAGCATTAATTTTTCGATGTTGTTACTTACAGAGTGCCCCCCCTCCCCCTTCAAAAAAAAACAACTCAAAAACAGAGAAATGTTTTTGGAAATCGCACAAAGCACTGAGCAAAAGCTTTTCAAACCGTCATTCTGAAAAATCGACTCCAATACCAACCTGATTTCATAATTTCCGAAACTGTCTCGAAATCCAGAACTGTATCGTAGGATAACATGTAGACATCTTCTATTTTGGTCATAACCTCGCCTACGGTCTTCCTTCGTAACTCCAAAGCGCCGGAGATAATGTTAACTTCGTCTTTTTCCAAATCGTTATACTCGGTGGTAACCTGCAAATGGGCGTAAAGTGGTAAAAACTCATTTACGAAACCTTGTTCTAAATCTACGAGTGGGTAGAGGTAGGTACCTAGTAGGTACACGAAGGTAAACGTCGAAAAAGCTTTAAAAGGTGGAAAGAAACCCTTGTAGGACCTTGGATTCGGCGCTAGCACGAAGTACGATATTCTGCAACGAGTAATTTACATACCAGCGAATATTACAAAACTCGTTTTCTTTCAACCCTTTAAATTGGATTAAATTTCAACACGTAATGTTACAGTAGCACATGCCTTAGTGTATTGTACGAGTACGAGTATTTATATACTTATGCCAAAAGCCATCGGTCAAGTTATAAACGACTCGACGTGGTATCAACGTTAAAGTATAGGAAAAAATACGAGTACAGTACACGTCAGAGAGAAGACGAACCTTCTAACTACTGTTCGCTGGTGTTCGTACCTGTACTGTACCTGCAACTGCATAATGTTTACATTGTACATGTAATGTACCTAGTAGACCTGGTGTACGTACAAATTACCCATTACGTGCTCTCTCTCCGACACAGGTTCAGTTACCCTACAGTACATATTTATTATCGACCATAAATCAAAGTCAAAAGGGGCGTGTTGGCTGAAATTACCTTTTAACTTGATAACTAATCAATTCGCTCGTTGTATTTTATTCTATTCATTAACGGGATTACCGCATAAGCCAAACAGAGGTACGAGGAGTTTGGAAAAATAATGATAACAGACACGAGCCCGAGTCCCACCACCAGCTTGGTAAATGACCGAAAATAGACCATTAATACATCCTCGCGGGCACTCGACTCGCTCGTACAAATTATCGACGAATTTTATAACCGCAATCTGCATAGTAGCGGCATTTCGCCTGCCTTTGAACTCGAGCCAAGCGTCTATCATTTTCATGGTAAATTTTACTTTCAATTTTAAACGCTCCGAGCCCTTTCCCTTTTTACTTCCAACGACACACGTATGTATGACCCAGTGTGCTGGTTTACGCGACACCGAAACCGTTGCTCCTCTTCAGACAACAACACTGCGAAAAAAAAAATGCCATTTCTCTGCGTCGTCGTCGCATCGAGAACGAGAAAATGCTCGCATTCAGGCAGCGTGCGTTCATTTCTGCAAAACGAAGCTACGTCATGACGTCATTGCACCTCTAACATTGTGCAAAGCTAACCACAGTGGAAAGGAAACTCGAATTTCTTTATAATGTTTATTTTTCTAATCTGTTTGGCCTGTTTTTCGTAATAATATAAAGCGAGTGGTACCTAAATGGTCACATAAATTGTAAAGAAACTAACCCCAAAACACAGATTTTTTTCAAATAGCCAAGAATTTTTGAATTTTTGAATTTTTTAAAATTTCATTTGTGAATCACACAATTTGTCAAACGTGATTTAAAAAGAGATCAAAATTTTCAAAAATGTCTACAGTCTAAGCGAAAGTAAAATTTTGAACAAGTTTCAAAACTATTGATAAATTATTGAAATTTAAAACAATTTTTATGAAATTTCTAAACCATTCTCACCTTTCAATGTTATTATTTTTTTTTTCGATTTTTACGAATTTTACGAAAACTTTTACGATGTTGATCAGTCCATCACAATTTGACAATTTTTTCAGTCATTTGAACCGTTTTCCTTCATCTTGAACAATTTTAAATCATTTTCGTAATATGTTTCAATAAATCCCGAAAAATCGTACAATTCTATTTCTTTTTTTTCCAAGAAAGAAAATATTTCAAATTTTTTTGGAAAAAATTCAAAATACCTACATTAAATAAATTCTCAAAACATTTTCAAAAAAATTTTTTGAAAGGAAGTAGATACCCATTTTGAAAATTATCTATACACATTTTTTTCGTATTTTTATTTTCAGAGAAAGACGATCTTAAACAATTTCTTGTGAAATTAAAAAAAAAGAAAAAAAAAATTACTTGATGGTCATTTTGGACTTTTTCAGAAAAATTTTGAAACATTTCTTCTAATTTTTTTTTTTCAATTATTCAAAATGTTTTGATAAGATTTGGAATTTAAAATTTATATTTTTTATAGAAAATTTTGAAATATTTCCTTTCAAAAAATAATTTTTTTGGACAGTTTTTGTAAATTCAAAAAAATTGATACGATAATTTTATTTTTTTCAAACAAATTTTGAAATAAGTATTCACATAAAAAAAAAGTTGGAGGACTTCAAAAAAAAAATTACTGAATTTTTAAGTTGTTTTTTTTAGTTTTTTTTTTTGACATCCTACTCACTGTTTCACCAAAAATAAACCTTCTCCCCCTCAATATAAGCTAAAATAATAACCCTTGCCTCTAGCCTAGTAGCTGTACAGGTACAAGGCAGGATAAGATAACCAATCGACAGGTACAGGTATTAGGTATTCAAAATATTTTGATAAGACTTGAAAATTAATTTTGGAAAAATTTTATCATTTTTTTTTTTTTTTTTGGAAAATTTTGAAATATTTCCTATTGAAAAATAATTTTTTAGACAATTTTTGTAAATAAAAAAATTGATATGATTTTTCATTTTTTTAAAACAAATTTTGAAAGGTATTAAAAAAAAATTTTAGAGAACTTTTTGTGAAAAATGTTTGAAGTTTTTTTATTGCATTTAAAAAAAATTTCTAAAAATTTTCATTCAAAGGAATTTTTAGGCCATTTTTCAAGTTATTAAAAACTTTATGATAGAATTTTTGATTTCTTACAAAAGTAATGTTTTACATCTGTTTCATACCAAACACCTATTTTTTTAAAAGTTCATATTTTTCTCCAGTTCTTTTTTTATTGAAAATGTTGCTTTGAAATTTTCGGAAAAAATCACAAATATCTTAAAAACTTTCTTTTGAAAAAATTCGTGCATGAAAAATTTATTCAAAAATTTTGCCGAAAAAAATTGGATGCAAGACGAATGAAAGGCAACCAAGACAAACTTTTCGTAATTAAATTCAAATTACCGTACATGCCTTTGATCGCTGAATAAAACAACGAGAATAAAGTCGAGTTCATTTTTTGACAGATTTGCGCCTGCGGCAAGATTACATTCCGGAGTAGAAACGAAAAAGAGAACTCTGAAAACTTTTTTCATTTAGTTTGGCAATAGGGAAAAAGTCGAGCACACAAACCTGTGATGAAATAGCGACGAAAATAAAGGGTAAATTGGGTCTTATATTATTTATAAATGAATGACTGTTTAAAAAAGCAGGCAGTATAAGCCTGTCAGGTATAAACGCTTTTGCGCGAACGACCTTTCGAGGGGACCTTTCGTCATCGGGGTATGATTCATACCTTACGTAAAAAGGCCAGCGAATAGCAGAGTAGACTTTTGGATAAAATTCGTGTGTTTGAAATGGGACAGTCGCAGACGTAGATATCATTCCAGTGACTTAATTTAACCATAGGGACGTATACGAGTAGAATGTACCGTAGCGGAAGTTAAAACCTCATGAGGGTGGTTGAAGGCAAAACTAAGGGTTTAAATTAAATACGCAGCGTGACGTAGCTTCATAACTTCCTCAGGTAAGCATTAAGCAGCTAAGCACCCACATATACGGTTACAATTTTATATGGATATCAAAAGGGGGCACGATGTAGAAGTTGTTCTAATTCTATGCCCGTAGGTACTTAACTTAGAAATTTTCTTTTCAAGAAAATGAGCTACCTATTAAAAATTTACCCAATTTTTTAAATTAAAATTGACACCAATTTAACAATTATAATTGACATTATAACATAACAAACATTTTCAAAAACTTTAAAAACACTAAATTTAACAAATAATTAACATTTAAAAATTACCAAATTCTCAACTTTCCAAAATTAAAAAAATTGTAAAAAAATTTGCAAACTGACTTGACTTTTAAAAAACTATAGTTGACAAAAAATTAAAAATCAAATAAACTTTACAATTCGATTTTTGATTTTTTTTTTGAAAATTGCACTAAATTTTAAATTTGGCATTAAATAATTAACTTTCAAAAATTACCAAACTTTTTAATTTTTTTAAATTTAAAAAATTGAAAAAAATTTTTACAACTTAAAAATTGATATTTCGTTTTTTTTTTCTAAATTAGTGAAACTTGAAAATAATATTCAGCTTAAAAAAAGTATAAAAATTCAAATATTACCACATATTAAGTATAAAAAAATTAAAAATTTATCTTCAACTTTTTTTTTATTTTTTTAAATTTTATT
>FIZV01072734.1:0-12644 GCA_900050545.1 Trionymus perrisii
GAAAAAAATTTTTGGAAAAAAATTCAAGAATTCTACGCATAAAACTTGCGTACTAAATCCTTCCCTAATTAATTCATCCTTTATTTTAGATTTTGCAGAATTTTTTAAAATCATCCCATTTCAGTAAAAGGTTCGTGATTTATTAGAAGTTGTGCTCGTTAAAAGTTCGATTAGAACTCACAAATGAATAAATAAAATTATATTTGAGTGCATAGTAACACGCAATTCCATGTCACAAGTAGGAAGGGGGAAGGTAGAAGTTCAATAACCTAAGTTTATTGTAACTACATTGTACGTATGTTTTCTTACGAGCTGTACCTGGACCTACCTATATTATTAATTTTAATTAATTAATGGCAGAGAGAAAAGATCATTTGGAAATAGGTTCCTGTTTAAAACAAAATAAATGCTACTTACCGTTACGTAAGTCAGTGCAACCATCAGAAAAATTGTAAATTTTAACGAAGTCATTTTTTTTCACAAATTGCGTGTTGTTTAAAGAAAAATGAATTACGACTGCGTGATAAGAAAGTTGGAAACGTTATCGCTTCATTACAACCGTTGATTGTCGAGAAATTGAATGATTATTCATAAATAGGTACCTACTACCTAGCTACCTACTTCTTTCGGATGAAGCAAGTAGTAGGTATACGTATGGAGATAATTACCCAAGCGATCTTTAATCTCATAATGTGCAAAATTATCTCTGTTTCTTGTCGTTTCTGTCTAAAATATCTGAACTTTTATCTGTTGATGTACATAATGGATATTTCCCCGTATTTTTAAAAAACATTTTTTTTCATATTTTTACTTAATTTTCTCATCCCTTCATAGAATATTTTACTTTTGATATTATTGTAATTTCTCAATTTCCAAAAATTTCTAGACTTTTTTCAAAAATAAAAATAAAAACACATAAAACACGTTTTAAAAAACACATTTATAATTTCTAAATATTTATAATTAAAATAGTAAAATAAATAAATGCGACACACATATTGCTGTATTATTTACAAATCAAAAAAAAAAACTCATAAAAAATGGTATAAATAATAATGAAAAAAGTCACTTAATTAAGAAATTAAATTTGGCCTTCGCCGATCGTAGTTATCAAAGTTTTTGGACTTTCTGTACTTTTATCGACGAATTGATCTTTTATTTTGTTGTATCCGTCCGATACGACGTCGGCAGTGGCTTCAAAGGCTTCTTTGCTTTTTTTCAAAGCTGTATCGTAGTAGCCTGAGACTTTCTCTTTGAATGAATCGAATAATCCTTTTTTTTCCGTTTGCGTTTCTACGATTTGACTGGTCTGGTTAAGGATTTTTTGGGGTTGATCTTTTATTACGTCCAGGACTTCGTCGTCGCTGTGGACTGACTGAAATTTGAAAATTTAGCGTCAGGTTGGGTCGATATTTTAAATTAAAATTATTTTAGAATTTTAAAAAAAATTACAGGGGTTCATTTTTGTGAAATATTCTTAAATGCTCAATTTTGGTTTAAAAACGAGGAAAAAAAATGAAAAAAATCAAAGCAGATTGATTACGTAGCTATAAAAAAAAAACACATGTTTACGATGTATTATTTTCAATTAATTAAATTTAATTTGTGTTATTTACTGAATTTTTATTTTTCAAATATTTTTTTTTAAGAAAATTTTTTTCGAAAAAAAAAAGTTGACGGTTGATAATTTTTAGGTACTGAACTCATCTATTTTTTTCTTCGAAAAAAAAAAATAATAATGATAACAAACACAAACATTTGGGCGTAAAAAAAATAGAACGCCTAATAGCCTCTATTTTTTATCAGATAAAAATAATGACTGTATATTTTCTGATGATCTGACCTATCTCGTGATGAAATATACGTAAACAGAACGTTGATAAAATATTTTTTGGTAAAATATTCGTTTCATTCGTATAAGTGCTATTAGAATTCGATTAATTCGTGAAAAATACATCATCGAGGTACTTATTTTTAAAAATTTGCCAATATCAATGCAGACGTGGTACGTTCAATGTACCTACGTTTTTTCGCGATAAAACCTACGTGTTTTATCTCAGGTCGCTCATAATTAGGTAAAAAAAAAAAAAATACACACAATTTACCGATTTAGTTGCGATTAAAAAAACAACAGTAAGTACTCACAGCTGCATATGCCAATGCGATCGTTAAAAAAACAACCAATTTCAGCGAAACCATTTTTTTTTGCTCAAAATCACTGTACAAAGTCTTGAAAAAAAAAAAAACTCGTCAGAGTATCGCAAACTTAAACGCGATGATAGCGAACAAACCTTTAATCTTGGAGTGCCAACTGTTAAACTAAACGATTTGAAAACAGGAAAAAAGCAATTTGGTTCGCAGTGGTCAGTAAAATCATCGTTTATCCTTCCATTACATATATATGTTTTTGAGACTCTCTCAATTTTGTCGCAATTAAATAATCGAAAGTGAATCGACCCTAGGAAATATTTCCATCGAAGGATAACGTCTGTGGTGAGGTCTTTTTGCAGTCGTCGAATGTGTTTTTGTTTGGAATTATTGAAATAAAAATTTATCGGTGTGGAATTTCTTGTGAAATGGTTTTATTTATTTCGGAACAGTAAAATGTTTATTATCTTTGGTTCAATCAATACTAACCTACTGTTGTAGCTTTGAGAATTTTCTTAGTAAGTTCAACAACGATATGAATATGATTCATTGTTCAAAGTCCTACATTTTTGTGTGTGCTCCTTAAATGAGTTGAGTAAGTTTTTACGTCGTGAAATCGGGCATTCTTGATAGGATTCTAATCGATACCTCAAAGGGTTCTGCTGAGTGGGGGAAAGCAGAGAATCACTTTAGTAACCCCTTAAAGTTATCAATAATTTATTAGTTGTTTTTTTTTTTCAATTTTACTAACGCACGGTAGCTTTCCTATTAATCAAATAAATCAGTCTGATTGAAAAATGAAAATGATAACCTTTGTGCCTATTGAAGCTATTCATCGAGATCCTTTGTGTATAATATTAATCACTGATACATACGTCGAGCTCCTTTCTTCTCCGCAGTAACTTGAGATTTTTTTGAGATTTTCCATTCATTGGTGAGTCGATCTGAGTCGATAAATGCTGATGCAATATAGGTATCTTATTTACCTATTCTAGCAATAGTACAGTCGCAAATGAGTGGGGTGGGGAGTAATCTAGGGCATATTTTCAAAAAAAAATGAGCTGAAATTACATTATCAAGTCCCTTCTTCTCTCAAAGGCCCACTTCCCGTTTCAAAAAATCTCCTTATTTCTGTACCTAACGCCTCAATTAAATTTTTTTTTCAAAATTGAGATGTTGGAAATAATTTTAGCTATTACAAAAATTTTGATTAAACCTCCCCCATCTCTCCAATTTTGCATAATACGTTTGAAAATCACCCTTGAACTTTTGAGGGTTCATCATCCTATTTCTTTGAAAGTTTTTTATATTAGTGTCCAAAGACCAATTTAAAAATTTTTCAAATAAAAGTTGTAAATTGAGAATTGAGAATTTTGGGATAATTTTGATATTACAAAATTTTCGATTTGTCCCCTTCCTTCCCTTCAATTTGGTATAATACGTATTATAAAAAATAAAAATTTGAAAACCTTGTAAAAGTGGTGTTAAATAATTCTGGAAGATCTTGAAAATATTTTTCACATCGATTCAGACTTCTTGTTCAATGAATTAAATTTTTAGTTTTCGCGTAAGATTAATTTTGATTACTTAATTATAATTTATATGAACCGAAATTTTTTGGAAAATTAAAAAAAATTGAACTTTAAATTAGTTTAAAAATTTTAAATTGAAAAAAAATCAATTGAAGCGAAAAAAAAATATTTTTTCGATTTTTATTTTTTTTGTATTGTTTTATTGGGACTCTATTTTTTTCATAATATTTTGAAGGTATGTGAACGAAGGGGGGGGGGTTGATTTTTTTAAATATTCCTACAAAAGTTGCAGTTTATTATGCATTAGACACTGGAAATTTGACAATTTTCGAAAATTTACAATCTCGTGAAATTATTGAATCATTGAAAATTGACGATTTTTGAAAATTCAGAAATTTTAAAGAATTTTACAATTTTTAAAAATTCAATGATTTTTGAAAATTTGTCAATTTTTGAGAACATGAGAATTAAAAAAAATTGTGATTTTTAAAAATTTCGTAATTTTTGTTAAATAAATAATTTTTGTAAATCAGAGAATTTTATAAAATTCAGCAAATTTGAGAAATTTGATAATTTTTGAAAATGTTTCATTTTTTGAGAAACTGACAATTTTTAGAAATTTAAAATTTTTTTAAAATTTTGCAATTGAATTTTTTTTTTTTTAAAAATTGGTCAGTTTTTGAGAAAATGAAAATCTTTAGAAATTTTCGAAAAAATGATGATTTTTGAAAATTCCTTAATTTCTGAAAAATCAATAATTTTTGTAAAGTAGAGAACTTCATAAAATTCAGATATTTTGAAAAATTTGATAATTTTTGAAAAAGTTTCAGTTTTTGAGAAACTGATAGTTTTCAGAAATTTGACGATTTTTAAAAATATGAAAATTTTTACAAATTTAGCAATTTTTGAAAAATCAATAATTTTTGTGAAATGAAGAACTTTAAAAAATTCTCGGCACGTTAATTAAGCAGTAAGCAGTTAGTAAAAAATTCTGTGATTTTGAGAAATTTGATACCTAATTTTTGAAAATTTTGCAATTTAGACAATTCAATAGCTAGTTTTTGAAAATGTGAAAAAATTACTTGAAATTAAAAAAAAATAATACCTAGCTAGTTCTTCAAAAAATTGAATTGTCAATTTATTCCATAAAACAGTCCTC
This sequence comes from Trionymus perrisii, assembly GCA_900050545.1. Lineage (NCBI taxonomy): Eukaryota > Metazoa > Arthropoda > Insecta > Hemiptera > Pseudococcidae > Trionymus > Trionymus perrisii. The sequence goes on from FIZV01072734.1 coordinate 4,840, forward strand.
TCTTCTTTTGAAAAAGTGACCCAGTATTGTATCAATTTTCTAACTTCTTTATATTCTTCCTCTCGAATTCGCCACTGCATTTTAATCCCCTTCAGGTTTGACTTAAATTGAGCAATTTCTGAATTAAAACAAGTGAAGTTGGTTTTTTGCAAATATCTCGAGGTGAAATGGCTCTAAAAGTAAAAATTTGGGTATTTTTGTAAACTACGCAAAATTCTCTGTCGTTTTAGTCATCTTCAAATTTGTCCTAAACGGAACCATTTTCCCATAAAAATAACTCGAAAAAAGTCTAAATTCACCACGAAAGAAAGGAAATCAAATATCACCCAGCACAACAAAATTTTCAGATTTCACGTTAATTGATCGTAAATTCAACCTCCTCCCCCTCCCTCTCTTAGGTAATGTTCAAATATCAAAAATAACCGCAGAAGATAAAATTACGAAACATGTTTGTATTTTGGCTGGCAAGGTACTCTACGTTATTTGCATTATCGTAGAAATGAAACTAAATGAGATAACACACCTCCCCCCCCCCCATTAAATCATGAATCAAAAAAAATTTTGTGTAGAAATTTTTTTTTAAAAACATTTTTTTTTTTTTTTATCTTGATCACTTAACGAACGCGTGATTTTATATTTTACCTCTGAAAAAATAGGTGCTCGCTTATCACAAACAAGCGAAATTTTTCTTCTGTTTCAATGAGCTGGTCTAATCAACACGTGGATATAATTAGAACACGGTGTTATATTATCGTTCAGCACGTTTTTAAAAATACATTTTTGAGTGATTATACGATTACCTTGGGTGATTTTTTTCCCAGCTGGTTTCCATTACCAATATTCAACAGATGGAAAGTCATGACTTTGCGATAAAAAAGAGAGTAGTTTTTTGCCTGTATGGAGGACTCTGTACGATATTATTACGAGTAGGTAAGTCCACATCGCGGATCGTTTAATTGATTTTTTGGCGCATACATACATTGTATCGGTAATTGAACCTGGTACTCGATTTCTTAGAATTTGGTACGTGAGATAGCGTTCCTAATTAATTTTTAATTACCTCGCAACATCTAAAATTATACGACTGAAATGTTTCATGTCGAGATAATCGTGCATTATTTTCAATCGGACTTTTGAAAAGCGATTGGGAAGGTGTTTCATATTGATTTTGCAAATTTCTGGATATTTTTAACTCGTTGATTGATAGCTTGTTGAGTTGAAATTTTCTATTTTGTCGGTAAACATGTTTGTATCTAATCATTGGTGGATGGTGGTGTGCGAAATTATTACTTTTTAAAACTTGAATCGCGTTCAAAAGTCTTCTTCGTGTGAACTGCTGCTGATTTGAATAACGTGTGATGTCTAAAGCGTACCTAAGTAGAGGTAGGTCAAATATTGGGGAGGAGGATGTACTTGACCGCCCACGTAAAATTTTTTATTTTAATGCGGATGGAGTCGTTCGCGAGCGACTGAATTTTTAATTGGGATTCAGTGGCAGTTCGAGATTGATTTGAAGTGATCTTATCAAGAAATGTATGATTGACTCAATTCGTACACAAATTAATATTTTCTAAAAAGTCATCAAAAATCGACTTCTTCAATTAGTGAAAAAAAATTCAAATATTTTTGTTGAAAACAATTATTTTAGGGAGAATTTTCTCCAAAAAATTCTTAATAAAATTTCACGACGAGAACTGAAATTTTCTCTTTGAAACACATTCACTTTCAAAATATCAGAAAAATCTGTTGAAAATTTTTTGGAGTTTTTCGAAAAAACTTTTCATAACTTTTTTTTAATTCTAATTTTTCTTCAGATTAGAAAAAAAATCCTTTAAAATCTTAGGAAAAGTTCTCAAATATTTTGAAGTTTTTAAAAATTATTTCATAAAAAAATTCTTTAAAAATTTTGTTGAAAAAAATTATCTCGGAAAATTATTGTAAATTGAATTAGAATGAAATTATTTTGGAAAAAAAATCGTGAGGAAAGTTTCTATGAAAGCTTTCTTGCATAAAATAGAAAATTCCGTTTTTTTTCAAATAAATAGTTTTTTGGGCGAAATTATTTGATTAAATGTTTGTTAGAATAAGTACATTTTTTTCTCGTTAATTTTTTTGTTTTCTGATGAAATGATCCAAAAACGTTCTATATAATAAGCCAATTTTTCAAATCGTTCGCAAAAGATTCACTTAATGAAGTGATTAGATCGGTCGCAAGCAACGTAACTCTATTTTAAGAAGAAATTTCATCTCATATTTTTTCTTATGAAATGTTATGACTCGTTCTCGAACGATATATTCTAGAAATAAATTACTGAATTCACGAAAGACTCTGGTGAACGAATCGTTCCGGTCGTTTATTGACGTTTGTCATCAGAACATTTTTTGAAGAAAACTTTCACGTAGTGTAATTCGTTCGAAAAGCAACTTGGTCGTTCACGAACGACTTCCTAAAAGGAGTTTTTTTAGTTTTTTGTCCTTATATTCGAATCACATTTTCAAAAAAGTTGAGCAGAGTCGAATTTTGGAATCTTTTGCGAACGATTCATTTTGGAAAAATATTTGAGTCTTATGGTTTTAATTTTTTTTTTATTCAGTTTTTTCGAAATATTACATTTTCTAAAAATAAAGATGAGCAAGATTTTTGAATCGTTCGTGAACGATTCGTTTTGCAAAGTGAATCAGTTGTTTGTCAAAATTTTTATCTTTGTGTTCATAAATTGAATTCAAAATTTCTCTTGAAAAACATTTGCAAATATCGCGATTTGTTCTCGAACGATTCTTTCCAAAATTATTCAATTGATTAAAAGCGACTCCTCACGATGATTTTTCCCTTGGTTTTTTGTCCATCACATTTTCGAAAAAGTTGATCTGTGTCGAATTTTCTTTTGCGAACGATTCATTTTGAAAAAATATCTTGAGTCCTATAATTTTATGGATTTTTTTGTTTATGACATTGCGAATATTTTCACGATTCGTTGGTGTACGATTCTTTTCGAAGTGGATAAATTGATAATAAACGACTTTGGTAGTGAAACTTTTCATTTTTTTTAATTCATTTTTTTAAATTACATTTTTCAAAAAATCAAGATTGGAGAAATTTATGAATCGTTTGTGAACGATTCGTTTTGCAAAGTGAATCAGTCGTTCGTCAAAATTTTTCATGTTTTTGTAAATGAATTTCAAAATTTTTCTCGAAGAAGATTTGCATATATCGTAATTAGTTCGCGAACGATTCTTTCCAAAATGATTCAATTGATGCGAAACGACTCCTCGATGATTTTGTCATTTTTTCGTTCATATATCCGAATCACGTTTTCAAAAAAAGTAAACTGAGCTGAATTTTCAAATCGTTTACGAATGAATCGTTTCATAGAAATGATTCAGTCGTTCGTAAATATTTGTATCTTATTTTTTGATGACTTGTTCTAAAACAAATTTGCAAATTTTGTGATTCGTTCGCGAACGATTCTTTTGAAAATGATTCAATTGATGCGAAGTTACTCCTCAATGGTTTTTTCATTTTTTCATATAATTATTCGAATCACATTTTCAAAAAAGTTGAACTGAGCTGAATTTTCAAATTGTTCACGAACGATTTGTTTCACAGAAATGATTCAGTCGTTCTTCAATATTTCCATCTTATTTCTCCAAGACTTTGTTCCAGAATTAATTTTGCAAATTTCGTTATTCGTTCGCGAACGATTCTTTCCAAAATGATTCAATTGATGCGAAACGACTCCTCAATGATTTTTTTGATTTTTTCGTTCATATAATAAATTATTCGAATCACATTTTCAAAAAAGTTGAATTGAGCTGAATTTTCAAATCGTTCACGAACGATTCGTTTCACATAATTGATTCAGTTGTTTGTAAATATTTTTATATTATTTTTCAATCGCTTTGTTCCAAAATGAATTTGCAAATTTCGTGATTCGTTCGCGAACGATTCTTTCTAAAATGATTTCATCGATGAGACAAGTGTTTTTTTTAGCAAAAATTATCTATTGAAAATTGTTAATTTCGAGAGCATTAAGGACCGATTCCGTATACTTATTTGCCTATCTTGCCCCGTTCTAATTTCCGTAAGAACTGTGTAAATCTTTAATCGTTCGGATCTAGAGATGTATCAGAAAAGTGATATAATGCACCTTGGTGAGAAAAAAAATTTCTAGGAAGTTTACGTCGTACGTACGTCGTACGCGTAATTAAGTGCTATTTTTTCGGACACCAAAATACGACAATCTTTGGCTCCTGTACAAAAATTCGCTTGAATGAGACTCTTCTTTCGCTCGTACATAGTACTAGTATTTTCTCGCGCACAATTTTACGTGACGACGTTTACGGCCAAAAAAATAGTCGCACGATATTGTCGAAGGTTATTATTGTCTACCCTGTGTATAAATTTGTCTTCTCATCGTGCCCCCCTGTCGCCCTACGCCGCAATTAAAAATCGTATCGAAATCGCGGCCATCAGTTTCTTAACCTTTTGGTTTTATCGCGCCAGAGATAAAAGCTCTGTTGAAATGACTTTTTCGTTATTGTTAAGCTTCTGTCGGTCGTATAGGTATTGGTATTGATTTGAACGATCACGTAGCTCGCACTCGCACTATAACTATATTAATTTTTTTCTCATTTAGTCGAAATAAATAAATATTTATCTAGTTTGAACCATAAGGGTCACGAGGTGATTTTTCCTAATCGTTTCGGAGTGAAGGATGTTTGCATTTGAGACTGGCACGGCAGTGGTACCTGTGAAATTATCGATTGTATACCGTCGACTTGATCAACTTGAGTGGAGAAGTTATCCGGGAAATCTATGCAGTATGCACGTGAATTTTATGGTACTCGATTACCTTGACGTTTGTGGAATTTTTTTCCAAAAATATAATTTCCTGAATATGCCTTAGATAAAATGAGAAAAAATATCATGTCGTGTTCTCCGAGCCAACGGTATAGGCGAGTTCGTTGCTAGAGAGAGAATCTCGTCTAGCGATTGTGAATTAAGTGGATCTTCGAAAAACGTGGGTAGAACACTGTGAACCACTCCTTTGAAATGTAGAAAGTAGGCCTACGCGCTATACTTGGGGTGATATGCTGGCACTATGCTTATGCACGCGTGCATACTGCATAGCTCGAGAGGAAGAGTTACTTTGAACGTTTAAAGGAGTGAGATTTACGAGTAAATTGTTCGTCGAGGGAACCTGAAAGCGTGTTATCTCGAATGGAGGGTTTATTTATAGAATAGCCGAGAGGATTTATATGAATGATGAGATGAGATTCATTCGTACATTTAAACTGGCCCGTCTCTTTACACAAAAATCAAATCATCTCGTTTACAGACCTCTTCTCTGTATAAATTTTAATTCCGACATTAAAAATTAATATGTACCTACTTGGTTAAACTTCAACACGGTTTCTTCACTTTAGGCCTAAGTGGTATCATTTACACAAACGTGATCACTCGATCAGTAATGTTTGAACAATTCCGATATCAACGCGTAGCGATATTTTATTATTCCATATCTAATCTCTTTTCCACCTTTTGTTTCTGGTTCACATTACAGATTATTGTTTCATTAACAACTAACACAAGAAAAAAATGGGATCGGACGGAGACATTCTAGTTTCACATGGTCCCCCACAGGTCTTCAATCGCAGCCCAGCAATATATTACTCGTACGGAAATTGCCGAACTTTCCAGAGCTCCAGTAGCGAATCTTCGTCGCAAAGACAACGTCTTAAATCGCCCAGCAGAGCCACTGGGCCCAGATTGAACAACTCCTCGGAGAGGAAACCAAGACCGTGTTTGGTAGTCCGGCCAGATGATATTTCTTCCTCGTCTTCCTCGTCTTCCAGCTCTTCCGATGAAAATGAACCTCAAAGCCCGAACAGACAGAAAAAGAAAGTGGTTTTTGCCGATGATAGGGGATTCTCGTTAACACAGGTTAGTCTTCGGGTCAAAAAATTATCTATCGATATTTTGCGCAATTTTCTATTTTTTATTTGAGAGGAGGGGGAAGGCATGAATTGGCTTCGAAATTCAAATCAAAACCATCGAAAAGGTTTGCACTCACTTTGGCTACCCCTGACAAAAAATAAATCATGATAAATCGTCGAAATTCACTAGACTGATAAAAAAGTGACTTTTTTCGTAATTTGATGCAAAATTTGTAACTTTGACTGAAAATTTTGCAAAATAATATATTTCTATTGAATTTATTTTTATTGATCAATTTTTGGTATATTTGATAAATTTTGGCCAAATTTTTAGAATTGAAGAAATCTTGAAAAAATTATTAAGTATTTTTATTTATTTATTTTTTTTTTGACAAACTGTCAAATTTTTTCAAAGTTTAATGAATTAATTATTTATTTAATTTTAAAATTTTACTAGAGTATTTTTCAATTTTTTGGGGGGAAGAAGATAAAGGGTCGATGAGATACTCGTATTTATAGTCTTAGAGAAAAGGTCATGAAGGATAATTAAAATTGAAAAATAATCCCTTTGAAAAAGAAAAGGAATGGAGGGAGGAGAAAAGGATTTAAAGATCGAAAATCTTGGATAAAAAAATTATTACGCATGTTGAAATAAATGACAAAAGAAGAAGAATAAGAAGAAGAAGAGAAAGAAAAACACTTGAACAAATTATAAAAATACGAAAAGTTATTGAAAAATATTTATATTTTTACAGAGTTCACTTTTGTTTTCGTTTTAAAAATTTTGAATAAATTTTTGAACTTGGAATAATCATGAAAAAACGGTGAAAACACCAAATACGTATCTTGAAAAAAATTTTACACAAGCTTCCACCTGATTTTTGCTTTTGTTTTTTTTTTTTTTAAATTCACCTGCAAATAAATCATTTTAGAAGTTCGAAAAGTTTAAAAATTTGACAAAAATTAAAATCTTGGAAAAAAATTAAAATTCGCCAAAACTTCAGTATTTATTTAAAAAAAATAAAAATTTGACCAAAGCTCAAAAATTTAAAAAAGTTTTATAAAAAATTTTAAATTTTGGGAAACATTGAAAATTTTGCAAAAATGTTCAAAATTGATAAAAATTCTTCCATTGGTTTTTCTCAAATGTTTAAAAATTCATTTTTTTTTTAATTTGGCAAAATTAAAAATTTTAAAAATTAAAAAAAAAATGGCAAAAGCTAAAAATTTAGAAAATTTTATGTTTGTTACAAACTGGAGGTTTCATCTATTCTGAAAATTCAAAAATCTTTTAAAAAATTATAATAATCTAACAAGAAAAAGTACAGGATTTTAAAAATTTGCTAAAAATTCAAAAGTTTGAAAATTTGGCAAAAATTCATGATTTAGAAGATTTGGAAAACATTGAAAATCAGTAAAAATTCCTGATTGAAGATTTTTTTTAAATGTTTGAAAATACATTTTTTTTTTAATTTGACAAAAATTAAAAATATTAAAAATAAGGACAAAATTAAAAATTTAGAAAAATTTAACAATTTAGCACAAATCCCAGATACAAAAGGTTTTGGAAATTTTAAATTTTGAAAACTCGATTATAATGTAACAAAAGGTTGAAATTTTAAAAATTTGCTAAAGATTTAAAGGTTGGTGAACTTTGAAAATTTGGCAAAAGTTCATGATTATTTAGAAAATTTAGAAATTTGGAAAACTTGAGAATCAGTAAAAATACCTACATGATTGAAGAATTTTTTTAAATGTTTAAAAATACATATTTTTTTAATATGCCAAAAATTAAAAATTTGAAAAATTAAAAAAAAGGACAATTCAAAATTTTGAAATTTTGAAAATTCGATTAATGTAGAAAAAGT
>FIZV01072802.1:0-11066 GCA_900050545.1 Trionymus perrisii
TTCCTATTTTTTATGATTTATTAATTTTGTTTATTTTCAATTTTTCTTAATCCTCAAAATTTTCAAGTTCTTCATGATTTATTGATTTTTTCAAATTTTCAAGTTTTTACTACGCCATAGTTTTCAATAAATTTTCCAACTCCTCTAATTTTTCAACTTTTCATGATTTTTTAATTCTTCCAAATCTTCTCAAATCTTTAATTCGTTAAAATTTCAAATTCTTCGCTGCTTTTTTTTTCAAATTTTTTCACATCAATTTTTTTCATTTCTTAATTATTCTAAATCACTAAATTTTTCAATTCCTTCAATTGTTTTACTTTTATTTTTTTGATATCTTAGAATTTATGTATTCTCAAAATTTTTCAAATTCTTCATTTTTTCTTCAAATTTTTGTTTTACATGATTTCTCATTTCTTTATAAGCTTTCAATTTTTGTTCATTCAAATTTCCCATCGTGGTTTTCAGTTTTTCACATGCTTAATTGTTATGATTTCCAAGATTTAAAAAAAAATTCTAAATACTTGTTAAAAATTATACAATATTTTTTTTTCTTAATTTTTTTTAATCCTACGTGATTTACAACTTTTTTTTTAATTTTCACATTTTCTAATCTTTCAAATTTTCCAATATAAGTATATCGTTAATTCTTAAAATTTTCAATTTTCAAGACTCAATTTTTTTTTTTGATTTTTCTAAAAATACCGATTTTTTAATTCTTCAACATACTTATTTCCTTGTTTACCTATTTTTCTTAATTTTTTTCATGTTCAGTTTTTTACTTATTCAAATTCCCCAGTTCAATAATATTAATTTTTCTCTTTTTTCAATTTTCAATTTTTCTCAATTTTTCTACGAATATTCTTCAATTTTCTAATTTGTTTAATATCTTCGTGATTTCTTCAATTTTAAAATTTTATTATCTGTAGGTATAGCAATTATAATTTCTTAATTTTTCCCCCAATTTTCAATTTTTCAGTTTTTTAATTTTTACAATTTTTCCAATTTTTTTATTGCTTTGAATTTCTCAATTCTTCATTACTTCTGAAGGTTTAAAAATTTTTCATTTTTTTTTCAAATTCCACCCTTTTTTTGATATTTTTTAATATTTTAAAAATCTTTTCATTTCTTCAATTATTATTTTTTTTAATCTGCTATTTCAATTTCTTATTTCTTCAATATCTCTATATTTTTTATATTTTTTATTTTTTTTTGTGATTTCCTCCTTCTAATTTTCAAACTTTTTAAATTTTTTTCATTTTTGAAAATGATTTTAATTCCTTCAAATTTTTCTATTTCTTTTGTTATCTTTTAATTCTTAAAAATGCTTTATAAGTATTTCTTCAATTCTTAATTTGTTAAATTTCTTTCAATTTCTCATTTCTTCAAGATCTCTTTAATTTTTTATTTGTGATTTCCTCTCCTCATATTCTTCATAATTTCATGCAGTAAAAAAAAAAAAAAAAACTTTTCAATTTCTTTGAATCGCTCATTTCTTCACAATTTTTTCATTTTTTTTCAAATTTCCCATTTTTATTTTAATTAAATGATTTTTACAGATTTTCAATTATTTTGGTTTTTAATTTTTCTAAATCTTATAATTTTTTAATTTCTTCAAATTTCCTAATTCCTTAATTTTTTTAAATTTTTCATTTTTTTTTTAAATTTTTGATTCTTTCAAATATTTTATTTCCGCGAATTTTTTAATTTTATCAATTAATTTCTATGAATTTCCGAATTCTTTATAACCTCTAATTTTTCAAGTGTTTAATCTTTCTAAATCTTTACAATTTTGATTCCTTTAAATTTTTGCCATTATTCGTGATTTTTAGCGGTATAGGTATTTATTTAATTTTTAATATCTCCAAATTTTCAAGTTCTTTAATTCTCTCAAATTTCTCAATTCTTTAATTTTTTTCTAAATGTTCCAATTTTTTAATTCATTTAAATTTAAAATAATTTTTAAAAATTACAAAATAAGCACGTACATCAGATAAATTTTTCCGATGGGTTGGTCGGGTAAGACTGATGATTAGAAAATTTTTCCTAAATTCTCTTGTCCTCTCCTCCCACTGAATAATAACTGGAAGAGTACATCTCTAATCGAAAAATACGGAAATGTCTACCATAATTTCTACTGCTTCTAGCTTAAACTTTTTTTTAACACTTTCTGAGGCCTGAACCAAAATATCGATTTCTATCAAAACTTCACTTTTAATTAACTAGATGCCAGGCCAAACATTAGCTAGGGTAGGGTAAATTGACATTGAAGCATTTACCACAGTAACCATCAGAGGTGAAACTCACACAAGAAGGAAAAGGTAATCGAAATTAGGTCACTGTAGGACCACCAAGGCTGCAAAATTCTGCAGCCCATCGACTTCAAAGTCCATAGAATGAAAATCATAGGCAACTGCAACTCATAAATGCCCTTCATCATAGTGAAACGCTTACATAACTTCATCATTCTAAAGAGAAAATCTTCTCTAGAGGGAAAAATCTACTTGGCACGTTGATTTTTGGCCGTTCTGCCCATATTCGTATTTAAAATAGAGTACTCGTATCAGAGCTGCACGTATAGACTGCGACTTCCGTAAAAATTGAAAGTTTCGTAAAAACATACTTTATCGCCACAACCTTGTAAAATAATTATGTTATCGTAATGTACAAGAATACGTTCCGTTGATAAGACCAATACGACCTTAATTGTGTATTACAAATAAACACTCAGGTAACGACCAATTTTAATTACTTATATAAATAATTTTTGGCCTATAATTCGATAAATTGGCTTTAAAACAAAGAACCGAGCTAGCTTATCTTTTCAGACCGATGAAGGGGAAACCGAACGCGATGATGAAAGTTGATGATAACGTGGCAATGGCAACATCACAAGTGTTTTGAATCTTAACCTTCGATTTATTTGCGTATAATAATTTGTAAGCACAAGCAACGAATAGCCGACGTTTATATTTTCAAAGATATTCAATATTTAATTGTGATTTGTGATAGGTATTCAACTATGTACGATGGTTTATTATCGCGAAATTTAACAAAAAAAAAAAATCATCAAGTATGCGATAATCCTCGGGTCGGTTATAAGATTGATATTAAATTAAATAATTGCGACGATAAGGGCGCCTCGTGTTTGTACATTTTGCAATACTTTTTGTCGATTGGTTTATATTTTTCATATTGTTACAAGTTGATAAGTTCACCGCGTAATCATCGCGCCAAAGACTAGACAAACATAAGAGAGAACTTTCTAATAAATACGATTTTTCATTTGGTTTTATTTTTATTTCATCGTTAAATACGCTAGAAAGTTACCACCCTTACAGATGCGATATGCTTATTGTTTCGATGCTTTATGTTTTATGATTTAAAATACTTTCTCGTTCATTCTAAACTTCTACCAGATGAATTACAAGATTACTAATCAATAAAGTACCATAGAGAATGTTCGCGGTGCCATTGAACCTGCGGGTTTTAGTCAAGCTGTCATTGTCACGCCTTCCAATCGACCAATATGTAACCAGTCCATCGTGCCATGTGATCTAGATATTTCGTCGACTGAATAGCATCATTTTCATAATGTTCTAGAACGGTTGAGAAATAATTTAGAACACGAATACGAAAGTTCCTCGAACAGGGTAATTCGAGAAGAATTCCGGTCCTCGTCTATATTTACGTATTCGAAATTCACACGTCAAAATCTACCTACATCGCTTCATCGGCATTGAATTGAAAATCCGAGCTATTTTTATCGGTCGCGTGCGGACTGTGGATTTCCAGTCGTACAATCCGCATAAATCACCCAATCGCGTAACAAAAAAGTTGATAGGTTTCACTCTGAGATGAGAGAAGTCTGGGGGAGATTATTTTCATGAACGTCGTTTCACAATTTTCTGTTGTTATCGTATGTATATGTGTGTGTACTATATAGTAATTCACGTATTATCGAAGAAAAGCACCTTCTCTTTCTTCTCGCAAATAGCATCATTATGGCATTTCTTGGAATAAGATGATTCATACAGTAGAATTACCACTTTCTATAAAAAGTTGGACATGCTAAATTATTCCATTCGATATTTATTGTAATTTTTTTTTTTTTTTAGTGTTTTAATGAAATAGGGAAAATTGATGATTCTGAGTGGTGTTTTTGCGAATAATTCGACGGGTATTTTTTTTTATCGCAATGGTGAAATTGAAAATTTTGTCAATAATGAGTCATTAAGTTTATTTTTATTTTAATAAAATTTATGCATCACTAATAATGTTACTCATATTATTATTTAAAAAAAAAAATTAAATTGGGAGATTGATAACCAATGAATTATCTTCGTTATCTGAAAATATTCTCAGAATTTTTCAGATTTTTGAAAGAAAATTATGAGAATTTCACGTTAAAAACCTTCTTCCCGAAAAACTCTTTCTATATTAGTACCTAATAATTCTAAAATAAACTTGTATCCTTTAACTTGGATGTTTTTTTGTAAAAGATGAAATCCCAAACATTGTGATGCAAAAAAATTTCAAGTTGAAAATTTAATTTCTGGCGGGTGTTTGAAGATTGAGAGGAGAATGTAAAATTTTAAGTGAGTATGTTTCATTGTTTCATAAGTGCAAAAAAAATCCTACCAATATTTTTCATAATAAATTTTATTTTTTAATATTGGATTGCAAAGTGAAAATTTTTTTCAACTCAAAATTTTATTCTGTAATGAGGTTTAGATGTGTTTTTTTTAAGTCAGCTAAAATATTTAGAAAAATGCGTCAATTTTTTAGAATCAGTTTTCTCTAATCTCCATCCACTTTTTTTTAATCGATTTTTTTTTTTATCCTGCAATGTTTGAGAAAAAAAGTAAAGTCGACCAATTTTGGACATTTTAAAATTACGCACCGAGCTTTTCTTCAAATCCCTGCAAAAAATTCAGTTTTCAGCTTCTATTTTTTTCGCTTATATTTTTTGAAAAAATATTTGTTTTAAAATTGATGGCAACAAATTTTGGAAAAAACTTCAATTTTTAAAAATCTGTATTTTTCAAACCTCTGCCAAAGAATATGCATTAATTTTTTATCTTCGATAATATTTGGGAAAAAAATTAAAAAATAAAATCCAGCAAATTTTAAAAAATACAACGATTTAAAATAAAAAAATTCTTTAAATCCCCAATAAATCAAATTAAAAATTTCTTGGTGGTCCCGAGGGGGATAAATTTTCAAAAAAATTAAAGAATTGGTTAACGAACAAAATTTTTAAAAACATATTTTAAATTGCAAAATTTTCTCCGCTTTCGATTTTTGTTTTTTAAATTTTTGCTCAAAATTGCATTTTTTTTTTAAATTTTATCAAAAACAAATGATTTAAATTTTTTGAAATTCGGATAAAAATTCAACTTTAAAAATTTTTTAAAACCAAATTACGAATATTTATTTACTTTAAAATTCAGTTTTTAAAAATTTATTGGAGGTAATACAAATTTTCCAACTTAAAAAAAAAACAAAAATTTCAAATTTTTTTCTCAAAATTAAATTTTTCAAAATGTCATTTAAAATTGAATTTTTTTAAAAATTGAAAAATTGACTATCGAACAAAATTCAAAAATCTTCTTAATTTAAAAATTTTCTCATCTCAATTTTTTGAGAAAAAAATTGTGAAAATTGAATTTTTTAATATTTTGTCAAAAACTGATTTTAGAATTTCTAAAAATCAAATTATCATAAATGTTGTGTTAAATTAGATTTTTTAAATTCTACTCGATTCGAAGATTTTTTTTAGAATTTCAATTTTGTAAAATTACACTATAACGGGCAATTTTTCAAAAAATTTAACCCTTCAATCGTAGGGTTTTACGTTTTTGAAATTCAGTAGAAAATTGGATAATGTTGAGAATTTTTTTTTTTCATTAAATTTCTGATTACAAAAAAATTTTGGAATCAATGTTTTCATTTTTCGCTCGAACAGACAATTTTTAAAAAAAATTTAACCTATAATTTTGTAGGATTTGACATATTTGAAATTCATCAGAAAATTGGTTAATTTTGTGGAAAACAATTTCTTCATCAATTTCTTATTAGAAAAAATTTTTAGTATCAATTTTTTCAATTTTCACATGAACGTGCAATTTTAATTTGCAATCAACAAATTATCAAAATTTTTGTTTCTCTAATTTTTTGTAAATTTTCGTTCCGAATTGAAATGCTGAAAATGTTGTTCAAACTATAAGTACAAATGGAAAAAAGTGAATAAATAATAGTTGAAAAATTTCGGAAAACATTGATTTGTAAAACTGCATATTTTTCAAACCCCTGCCAAAAATTCAGTTTTTCAATTAAAATTTTTTCCTGCTCAACAGTGATTGAGGGGAAAAAATAAAAAATAAACGACTAAATTTTTTGCAAAAAAAATTGCATAGTGTAAGTAAAAAATAGTTTTTTTTTCACAAAAAACCCAGAAATTTGAAAATTTATATTAATGTGGACGAATTTTTAAAAATGTAGTATTAATATCAAAAATTCCGTATTTTTCAAACCACTGACAAAAGTTAATTTGTTCTCAAAAATTTTTGTTTCCTCAGATTTATTTTTTTAGTAAAAAAATAAATAACGAAAACTTTTGGAAAAAGCGTTAATTTAAGAAATTCTGTATTTTTCAAACCTCTGTCTCAAAAATTTAATTTTCAAATTGAAATTTTTTTCTAGTTCTAATGCTCAAGGAAAAAATTCAAAAAAAATCAGTCATGTACTAAAAATTTGGGAAAATGCATCAATTTGGAAATTCTAAATTTTGCGAGTCCCTGCCAAAATTATCATGGTAAAAAAATTTAAAAATTAATCATCGTAAATTTTGCAGATTTTTTTTCTGCCTATTAATTTAAAAATTCTGTATTTTCCTCAATTTTACATTCTTGCTAAAAATAATTACTGCAATTTATATGAGAAAATAGGCTTTTGAATCCTCAAAAAAAAACATCTCCATTAAAATGAATGCTTTAACAAAAATACCTCACCAGGAAATTTGTCTCCAACTCCGATTGAGCTGAAATTTGGCTCATTGAAAGGACATGTCACCCAGACCTCAGATCCAAATTTTGACCTGCCGTAGTTGATTTTTCAATTTTTGGCGAATTTTTGAAAATGGCGAAAATAGCATATTGGTATACGTACTTACATCAATTTTTTTAAACAAAAATTGTAAATTTTGAGATAAATTTTTTTCAAATCGGTTTATATGCCAGAGTTGACCCACAGAATCGATTGCAAAATTTTGAAAACGATCTGGAGCCTCCAGCAAAAGTGGACTTTTCTCCAGCTTAATGGAATCGCTCCAGAAGGCGCTGAAATCAATTTTGGCAAATAAAAATTCAATCCTAGCGTTAGTGTGACATCATCAGTCGATTTGCACGGTTCAATCGAAATTTCGAGGTAACGAGTTGATACCTACGTATATTTTTTTACAACTAAAAAATCTCACGTGCGCTCAAGAAAAGTCAACTTTTGCTGGAAGCTCCATATCACTTTATAAATGGTCGCAGTCGATTCTTGAGGCCAAATTTAGTTTATAAATCAATTTTCATAATCTTATTCCAACATCTACTATTTTTGTAAAAAATTCACATACCAATGGGCTATTTTCACCGCCATTTTCAAAAATTCGCCAAAAATCGAAAAATCAACTCCAGAAGCTCAAAATTTGGTTCTGCAGTTCGGGTGACATGCTCTTTTAATGAGCCAAATTTAAGCTCGATCGAAGTTGACCAGTTGATATATAAGGTTCATAATTCTATGTGAGCATACGAAAGTCATTCGCTAAAAATACGTAATTGGTCATAATCATAATAAATATTGCAATGAAATACAGTAAACTTTCTTCCATTCGGCCCATGCGAAGGGGTGGGGGATTACGTCATCCGAATAATCAAAAATTTACTTAATAGGTAGAAAACTCTGCGATCCGGATAACCGGAAATCTACGGCATGAACAAAAATACCTTTAGAAAAACCTTACAATGCGGCTCATTAGTTCGCATCCTTATTAAACTCTCCACACTCAATTTGACGACTCACAAACGCGCCTACTTATACGAGCCCAATATGCATTCGAGTTCTTATCACATAAACACGCTTATCTGAAAGTAATTATCGTTAAATCTGGCAAGTATAATGGTCTTTATTCATAGAATAGAGGAAAAATCGCTACGTGCTACGTGACAAGCCAATCAAATTGAAGCCCCATGAACCACAATACGTTCAATATGAACTTACTATATAGAACAGAGTCACGGGTCAGAAATAAGGAACTTCTTACCGGGGAAAAAAATTACGTATATGTATTAATTAATATCGAAACTAAATTAATTACCCGGCTAAAAAAAAATTCTTTAGTAGAATTAATCTATGTTGGGAAGATGATAGAGTTTAATTTTTTATACAATTCGATAAGACGTTGAATTCTTTCGACTAAGTCGATATAATGTTTACAAATTACGCAAATGAGATGTTATTACGATGTTACATCGACATGGGTAGTATTTCCTAAACGAGGCCCTGATTCGTATGTATATTATTTATCACCAAACAAAATACTCGCACGTTGGTCTTGGTATTATGCGAGATATTGCAGCTAGCTTCGTGACTATCGGGTCAACAATCGGTCTAGACAAATACGAAAATATTCGAAGGTTGCTAAGATTAACTGGTTATTAGTTCTCAGAGTCTATTACCATTGAAAAATACGCTCGATATTGGCCGCTGGCCAAAGGAATCTGTGCAAAACGTTCGGTACGAGCGTGATCGGCGCATGTCGCCGGAGAAAGAAAATTCGCCACGAGCCGCGGAAAAACACCATCGAGGGATTTTCTGCGCTGATAAAAACTCGGTCATGCGACAGGCAGCGGTGCAGAATACTTGAAATTGAGACCTTCAGTGAAAGGAGATATGGCTTTTAAATGAAACACCGAGTCGTCGTCGAAAAGAAAGGAGGCAAGGTTATTGGCCACGATCAGCACGTTGTTGTTAATCTAGGGCATTGACATTGCTTTCACGAACTCTCTCTTTGCAACTAATTCAGGATTACACAATATTCGGTCAATGTACCGACTTCAATGCGAAGGCTGCATTGCACATTTATCCCAAACGTATTACGAGACGAACCAGGGCGAAGGCAGATGGCCAATTTAACATCCCCTTTTTCCAATTCCCACCCTCGTGAAAAATTTCTCAAATTTGGCCCCACAGATAAGATTACTCGACTGTTATATAATTTATACACATCCATTGATACTCGAATACGTACGTGATTCTCAATTTACGATTGGTTCATTATCAGTAAATTACTTTTTCGAAATTACGACATGGAGAAATGAAAAATCGATAATGCAACGCGAATAAAAAGAACCAATATACCATATTACATTTTATCTTTTCAAATTTCTCCTTTAACCTCGGTAATTACCGATCTGATTTGTATTCTCTGATTGGTGCAATGTTTATACGTAGGTACACGCACACGACGAAAAATTCGTCCATCGGATGAAATTTCATATCTTATTTTCGATTATCGATTTTATTAATAATTTACCAATTCGAACGAAAGAATTTGGCTTTAATTTTGAACCGCACGAGACCGCTCATAAGCGGCTAATTAATGTCGTCTATCCTCTATTTAATTTCCCATCCATAATTTAGGACCTCATCGTGGTAATTACGAGTGAATTTTGACCAAAAAAAAAAAAAATAAAAAAATAGGTAATAATAGTACCGTAAAATGAATAAATTTTCTAACGGTCCCTGCCCTCATTTCTTTGGCAAAAATTTGCCATTTGATAGGAGGACCGCGCCGGATCGCATGGTTGTAATTATTTTCAACTCATATGCGGGTTAAATTATTACGGTTTTTTTTCTTCACCACCTGCAAGGAGGTTTAATTTATAAGACGTAGCCAATAGCCATCAATTTTGATATTTGGTATGATTTTTTGAAGAATTCGGGGTATTCGATGAAACGTTCAGATTAAACTGAAGAGTTCAAAGGCGTTCATAGTCATACCAATCGTATCGCATCCAATAAATTTCCTACTCGTACATTTGACCTATAGTCTCGGGTCAATTTACGCTCCCTTAAATAGAGCACAAAGGCAGCCATTATATTGGTGAAGCTTTTAACGCAGCGTTTCACATCGTGAACACAAAATGAAAATAAATTATTAAAGAATTTGATGTTTTGAAGCGTACGAGGCATGGGCGAAATGAGAATTCACCGATATAAATAGAGCAATGTTTGATTTTATGAGATCCCAGCTCCAGATAGTGTTCGACTTCGAAGGCTAGATACTCAAATAAGGAAGTACGTGAGTATTTTTTAGGAGCGAGGGAAGGACCAAGGGAGAACGAAACAGAAACAGAATGTCGAAAGATAAAATTATCGCAAGTTTGTGCGTATTACGAAACCAGAAATTATTCGTTGAAATTTTTTTTAAATTGAGTAAGTATTGTCAAAATAAACCGGTTGGAGAAAAAAAATATTAAAAAATTACAATTCTGGAGAAATACGATAGAAAAAATTTTCAAAACGAAGATGAGGTGAACTTTGAAGAGTAATCTCCTAAATAAAAAATAATAATAAACAACCATTCAAAAATTTTAAAAATTAGAAGTTTGGTTCAAAATTTTTAAAAAAACCTTTAAAAAATTTTAAGATAACGTTTTTAGAAGAGATTTTTTTGGGAAAATTTTTCACAAATTTTCCGAACAGTTACATAAATAATAATAATACCTAGTAACAATAATAAAAAAGTTCAAAAAATATTTTCAGATTTTTTTTTTAGTTCTTTCTGACGAAACACGTTTTTTGTGTGTACAATGAAGATTTCCTGAAGTTTCAACGTGAGAAGAATATCAAGAATTTAGCAAAAATTTGTTTCAAGGGAAATTTTAAAAAAATTGTTATGAAAAAACATTCAGTTGATGGATAAAGATTTTTTTTATTAATTAAAAAAAATTAATAAATAATTTTTAAAACAGTAAAAATCGTAAAAATTCAATAAATTTTCAAAAATTGTAAAATTA
>FIZV01072852.1:0-10175 GCA_900050545.1 Trionymus perrisii
GCAGCTGCCCGATAAGTCTGCACCTTTCCCCTTTCCACCCTAAAAAAGTTGCTACCTAAGCGCCATCTCTGAAACGGCTTCATAATCATAACTAGACGCAAAACCAGCTCTTTTTCAACAAAATTAACGAGACTTTTTTTTATGTATGGACCGGCTATCTATTATATAGGTAGGTTAATCTATGATAAAACGTTTGAACTCATAATTCAAGTATACATTAAAGTTTCTTGTATGTAGATAGGTTTGGTCGCACGTTTTCGTCGTTTTCCATTTTGTACCTATTTCAAGGCAGTATGGAAATTAGAGCTGGTAATTCGTTCTCATTGAGTCTCCGCGAAGATCACGAATAAATGTAGAACATTTTAGCAAATTCCACAAATTTTGTATTTATCTTTGATGATGAAATTTTGAAATTTAGAAAATATGTTTTTAAAATTTGACATTTTTTTTTTTTTGGAAAATTGCCAACAGCTAGGTTAATAAAGTGTGATGTATTTTTTAACTTTATTAAAAATCTTTAAGGACTTAAGTAAATAAAGTGCACTTTATGCCTATCTCGCTGATACAGTATAAATGTGCATGTGCGCTTTTGCACTTTTTGGATACATGAAACAGGTTACTTTCGTGTGTAAAAATCTTATATTCAAAATCAAAACAAGACGTGTATATAATTCGTATCGTAAGGGTTTATCGAGCGTTTCTCTATCAGCTCGTGCACAACCTTCTCCAGTTTACAGGCCGGAATATTCGAGTTGGCAACCCCGCATTCGCGAACAGTATCAGTCCCTTTGAGTATTAATATATAATATGGAGTGGTAAAAATCAGACATTTAGCATTACGCGAGTCTGTCACTATAGATTGCGCTGAACCAACTGCTAAGTGATCACTTTGATCAAAACAAATACCATTGCGTTATCAAATAAATTCTTGAAAATCAGAAAATGTAATTTTATAAACGAATTACAAATTTGTAAACGAATAATATAGAGATTACAAAATAAAATTAAACGTGGTAAAATACAAAATCAACATTTTCGTGTAGATAAATGATAAGAAAGTGAGCACTTTGAGCAGTCTCGCGCGGTATTGGCGCTACCTATAGGGGTAGACATCGAAGTTACATTTTTACCACTCCATATTATTTTTATTAATACTCAAAGAATTCACTTCACACATGTGATGATGCTGAACTGCTGAAGACATTAATTTCTTGTATCAAGTAGTCGACGTCGTCGAGCCATCGACGAGATAAAGATAACCCGATGGCCGATAAGTCGAATTAAAATACTATAGTAAAAACGAGAACGCGTTCTTTCTTTTTGCGAACGCAGCCAGTCGCTCGTTCAGCGTTCGTTCGCCATTTTTGATTTTTTCAGTTTTTTCAATAAGTATTTAATATTTCCTTCGACTTCGTCGCCTGAGTTTGATGACTGGGAGTTCCATCCCTGTTTTCAACAACTGTAAATCATCACTATTTCAACTTGTTTTATCTGATTTTAGTGATATTACCATCTTTTAACAATTATGATCTTTAAGCGTCTCCTAATCCAATATACGATTCTTTGAATTACTAGACCCATGCTAGACCACATTTCCACGTAAATAGTTTCAGATATTGAAAAATTTTCCATGCCTATGCCTGTCCCTCCCCAAAACCTTTATAATACAATACGACAATGTAATCTAGACGAAAAAAATCAATTACTTCGGAAGAGAAATAATTTTTTTCCACATACAAACTTAATAATAGAATAAATCGTAAATTAAACATAGATATTTTAATATTATCGCGTTATATAGGAAAAAAAATAAAGGTATTTGGTAAATAAGCTATAACTTACATACAATAAAAATTAAACACCTTAAAATTCTATATCAAACGATTGCTACAAAATGAGAGAAAATGAATGTATAATGAATGTTTCAACATCTTATTGGTATTTGAATAAATTTGTTGGTAGAATTGTACCTCGTACTGATACGCTTCACTCGATCTACCAACCACATTTCCCATTAGAAAAAAAATGCGTACATAAAGAAACGAACGAAACAACACATACAAATATTTGGAGAACATATTTTAAAAATTCGTGCAAATGGTCAATTTAAGAAATCCTCTCTACAACGCGACCTTTTCTTTAAAAATTTCACTTCTTATGTACAAAAACAAAAGCCATCTAAATATTTTCCTGAAGAAAAAAAATTAAATTAACGACAATTCATCGACCTTCCTACTTTACTTGATCTTTCTAAACTTACCATCGAAAGGAGGGAGAAATATTATAAAAATTAATCAAAGCGAAAAAAAAAAGAAACATAATAATGCGCCAAAAACGGCTTGTCGTTACATGTTTAGAATTAAACTCTCATTTAAAACTATATATTTAAAATTGACAGCCTTTCAACGATCTCGGGGTGACCACGATGCTATCTCATCATCAAGCACTAAGCACCTGTTTTATTCTCCCTCAGAAGACAACCCGGCTTGGCATTTCAACGTAAAATTAATCAAAAAAAAAAAAAAAAAACAATTACGCGGTTGATCAAGAAACATTCAAAACTACGTAGTAATGTTATTAAAAAAACCATCGCAATCCGGGGATATATCTTCCCTTTAAAAAAATAAATAGCGTTTTCAAAAAAACTTTTTCACGTTAGTTAAAAGGTGGAAGTCATACAAAAAGAAACACGTACAATATCCTAAAATTTAAATAAATCTAACTTATCGATAATTGTTTTGTTTTCCATCACTATCTACACATAACATCGGCGCGGCGTAGGAAACGAGTTCCTTCTCAGAAAATAAATTCCACAACGAATGACCGCCATAATACTCCATCCATCGTAGCAACACACACATATTTATCACCTTTACTGGTACATAATGTTAGCTTTGTTCGTTTTGACCACCAGATTCTCGAGAATCGATTCCCACTAGAAGCAGATTCTTGAACGATTCTTTTTTGTGAACATTTTCTGTTCGTTTTGGCCCCAACTTCACTTCAACTATATTATGAACATCCTCTCACAAGAACGTTCTTGTTCATTTCACCAGTCAATTCAGTCATTTTAGAAAAAAATAAATTTTTTTTGCTAATAAAACACTAAACACTTCAGTTTGGTACAAAAAATCTAGAAGCGACTGTGAGGTGCTCCAAAACAGTCATAAATCTGCTCCATTTAGTGAAGAATCGAACACGAATCTGATAAAACGAACGCTCTCATGTGACGTCATACGCATCAAAACGAACACAAAAATCACAGAATCAAATTCTTTAAAAGAATCTCCTTAAAAAGCGAGTCAAAACGAACAAAGCTAATGCTAAAGGAAAAAAATATCGCAATTTCACAAACCAAATAAGTAGATACAGAATTACAGATAGGTACCTATAATCAATTCTAATCAATTAATGAATTCGTACAAACAAAACTTTATTTAGGATAAAGTTACACCCTAGGTTACACTAAGTGTCTAATTCATACCTGCCCAGCAGTGCTGCAAACTTACGAAAAAAGTCCCTGCATGTGTTCATGAAATCAACTTGAAAATTTTTTCTTCAAAATGGTTTTTATTTTTTCAAAAATTTCACGTGAATTTCTTCAAAAAATTTTCTTTAGATTTTTTTTTATTTTTCAAATTAAGGAAAATGTGTACAAAAATATCTATTCATTTATACGTTTGGAAAAATAATTTCCCCTTTCTTTTTCATTTTCCCTTAACTTTCTCCCTTTTTTTCATTTTAATTAATAATTTAAATCGAATGAAGATTCTGTTAATTAGGTAATTATTAGTCAGAAATTGACTCGTTGATATCTTTTACCGAAACTACCTCATTAATTTTATTTAAAAAATACTCAATTTTGGAGGCATCGTACTAAACCTAGCTGGCTACATAGTCGAGCAAAAAAAGTTGCCAAAAATCTCGTACAGCTCCATTAGCATATCAATTTTTAAAAAGGTAATCCGTAAACGAATGAGTCTTTTTATTTACTAAATTTTAAGCAAGATGTATCTAGATATTCACATCTTGTGAAAAAAATACAGTTCTTACTCCATTAAAGGATCTCGGCGAAGGTTTTATACCCATTTTTACTAATGACGCCTTAATACCTAATCGACAATTTACCGTTCGAATACGCGATCAAAATTTCAGGCTAACAGATGAATTTATAAGATTAACGATCAACTAAACGATGATGCAATCAGCCGTTTCAATAAATTCTACATCCATGAAATGAAATGTTCATAAAAAAAAAAAAAAAACTTCCATTACACTAAAGTTATTTCTTCACCAATTTTTTGTCCAAGCTTTTAACATCAACGTTTCGCTATAAACACACGCTGTGAATCGTTAACGATGATTCATTACATTGATAAATGCGTACAACAGTGGTTTATGATGCAGCATTTATCTCGACAACTTTACTAGATCAACTTCCAGTCGCAGATAATGTATCAAAAACTCATTTTCACAATTAGTCGGCAATCAAGTCCATATTCGTCAAATTGTGTGAATTTTGCTACATTCATCTTCGCAACTTAATTCTTATTTTTCATAAGAAATTATTTCAAATTTTTTCATTATTCTTATCATTGAATTTCAAGTGACAGTTCCAGTCACTCCAATTTCCGAAAAAAAGAAAATTAAAATTTTTCCAAATTTTGCGTTTTTTTGAATGTTTTAAATTTTACTAATCAAAATTGTTCCTTTTCATAAAAATTAATTCTCAATTTTTCATTTTTCCCTTAAGTAAATTTTGTGTGGTACCCTGCCACCCCTAATTTTTCAAAAAGGAAAAAAAAAGGAAAAAAATAAATTTTTTGATGTAGAATTTAAAATTGTACGTTTTTATTAAGAAATAAATTTTTTATTTTCTCTTGATTGAATTTTGGTGCAGCTATATATTATAGTCCTATTATTTGAAAAAAATAAATGAAAAAGTAACACATTTTTTTTGACTTTTTTAAAATCACCTATCAAAATGGTTTCTCTTGGTGAAAAATAATTTGTAATTTTCTTATTTTCCCTCTCATTGAATTTCAGGTGGCACCCACAAGCAGGCTTTACTTAATTGGGGGGGGGGCTTAAATAGGTGGGGCAGTTACTTCGGAGCCTATAGGTTTTAAGGGCCCAAAATTGTAAATAAAAGGAGCAAACTTTGAATTTTTAAATAGCAGAACAAGGATTTTTTTTTTTAATTCTGCCTCGGGCCTAAAATTTGATAATTGGGGCCAACTACAAGTTCCCCAACTTAAAAAAATGAAATATCAACAATTTTTAATTTTTGAGAAATTAGGGGTGGCAAGGTATCATGGTAAGTAGTTAAGTAACACTAAAAATTATTTTGAGGAAAATAAAAAATTAAGAGATCATTTTGTCAAGAAAAGGACTACCTAACTCTAATCTGATGGCTTATACACACAAAAAAACGTAAGAGCTTGATTTTTTTTAAATGGAGGGCGATTAGGGTCCCCTTGAAATTCAGTTGGGGAAAAATAAAAAATAGAAAATCACTTCTCATAAAATGAAAATAACTTCATGCATTGCTACAAAAAAAAAAAAAAAAATCAAGTCAAAAATAAGTAAGTACTCGCGAGCAACACATATTTTTCCAGGATTTTTTGTTAGTGAAAGTAGCTCAAAAACCCGAAAAACTGATTTTTCCTTATTATCCACGCTTGAAGCGATCATTTCTGGCCTATTTTTCCCCTTGCAATCCATCATCAAAGGCACCTGAATACAAATTCAACCTGAATTTGAACCAACTTCGTTCATTTTTCCCCCCATTTTCTTATAAAATACCCGAATATTCACTATTTTTGGAACCCAGTGCCACGACCTTCCCTCGTGTTTTCTTGAGAGCTTAAAATTTAAGTTTGAACAGGCTGTCTCTTATTTTGTACTTTACAATTTTTTTGTTTTTTTTTTGTTTTTTTTTTGCAGTATCCCCAAAGTCATTTTTTTTTTAATTAGAAAATACATAACTCTCCATGAAAAATTGGCTGATTTTCAAAACCTTTTTTAAAATTTATTTCTTTATTATTATTATAATGCATCAAAGTCGCTTCCTTTCATGAGAATTAATTCTTAGTTTTTTATTTGCCTCTCCCAATTTAATTCCAATTAGGTAGTACCTTGAAGAGACTTCAATTTTTCAACAAAAAAACAAAAACGAAACAAAGCGCAGAAATAGATTACATTTTTTCATCAAGCATTTTATACTTATTGTTGCATTTTGTAAGAAAATAATTTGCGACCCCCCCCCCCGAATTTGATGTTAACCGGTACCACTAGCCCTCTTCCTCATAACCTGTCTAAGTTGTTCCTTTTCAAGAGAATTTATTCTCAATTTTTTATTTTTCCCGTCATTGAATTTCGAGAGGCACCTACCAGTCACTTCAATTCCTAAAGAAAGGAAAATTGAAAATTTTTCAATCAATTTTTCAAAAAACAAAAGCAAATCAAATGAGCAACATTTTTTGATTTAACATTTAATATTGTTGCTTTTAACGCTATTCATTAAAAAAAACAAAAAAAAAAAACAGTTTTTTATTTTTTCACTAACTGAATTTTAAGGGGCAACATAGTAAACTAGAAGCACCTCATCAAGCATAAAAATGAGTTCGGACAAGAATTTGAAGTCATATTCAAAATTCAGCCAAGGGCCAATTCTCCATTCTTACAGGACTATGCTCTTTCCAAATTTTTGTATGGATTAAGTACGAGTACCTAGAACCTATAAAAAACTTTCTACTATATTTTGTTTGGGCGTGAAGTTTTAACGAACGCTCACAGAAAGCGCTTGAATACGAGAGGATGGCCTACAATGTGTGGCAAAATACGAGTAATATTAGGTGCCTGATAGTACATTTTCGTGGTTGCGCATCCCAGTCTCGAAATTCTAATATCGTCAGCAATAAATTTCATTGGGGAAGAAATATTGTCTAAAAATTGTAATTTCGGACGCGCGTTTTGCAGATACTCTCGTATATAAGGTAGCGCAAAATGCTGTTTTAATAATTGTTTGCCTTACGAGAAGGTTTAGAATGTGGAAGCTGCAAATGCTGCGAGAGCTAATTCATCGTCGCTTGCGAATACTATAGTTTAACATATAAGTATAACCAGTGATGCTCAACACTAAGTGAAAAATCTATAATTTACGAAGCTGCAATGTTATCAACTTGGCAATTTGTAGCATTACATACATAATAACTAATAAGTTTCATCGTATTCTTCTATACTTAATATACCTAATATAAAAAAAAATACACGTATAAAAGGTATACCTATCATTTAGAGCTAACAATTAAATAATGTTTTTAGTATTTTAAAGCGATTTGTAATTACTTTTCTTATTCGTTTTTTAGCTCTCGTTTGTCCTACTTTATTTCAAACGACGAACATTAAAATATACAAACCGGTTGCAAAGCTTTCGAACACGTCGTCCGACAGAAATGTTAATACCTTCAATTATAAACTTTATATCCGCAGATACACCTTCATCGGCGGCTAAAATAATTACGGTCTCGGTGTTAATACTTTGGGATAATTTTAAACTGGTTGAATCAGAACGCAAGTGAAAAAAGGCCGTTTTTTTAAAATTAGATTGCGCGCCGTCCTATTTCTACGGCTGAAAGAGAAAGAGACGTAAACAATGTTTACAGTATTGACGATTACATGAATTGAAAACGAGCTGCGGTCTCTAATTATTTAAATAAGTTTTCTCGTGGTAGGTCTGCAAATCTACATCAACGGTTCGACTAACTCGTATTTATTACCGTAGCTTATCGTCATTAATCGACGGACGCAGTTTATCAATAATTGTTATTCTAATAAGAAATCATCGAAAGAAAGCTTCTTACGACATTGTACGGCAATTTTTACTACATTACTCTTCACAAATTATAGTTTCTATATCAAAATTCACTTGTGTCTTCCTTTCTCTATGTTTTATTTAGTGAAACTATGTACACAAACACGTTCATTTCACTCTTTACACGTTTATCCACTCGTACTTCATACTCGTACTCGCACATATTGCGCGCATATATACGTACCTGCCTACCTATAACGTCGATTTATTAACACATTTTCCTTTTATTGAGCCTTTAAAGTTTCACGAATGTGACCTCCGGCAAAGCAAAAATGGATCAAAAAAATTCTCCGCCGTACATAGCAGGAACTAGCACTAGCTGCGTGCAATTCGTAGGTACAGATAACTCTTCCCCTATAATTGTATAGGTACTTGTTCATGTCTTATGTACCTATTTGTTTCTACGCGCCTGAACAGATCGACTGTGATTTTCTAAGAATTACCCACCGTTAATGGTTTCTGTGTAAATGGCCGGAAAACAAAACTTCTCCGAGAGTAAATATTTATTCTAGAATGTTTTACCATAAGTAAAGTACCCACTCATACTAATCCTATACTTACCTACGTTGATTTTTTTCTCTACTTGAGCTCAATTATAATAAAGTCAAATATCTGCCTAGTTACCTAAAAAAATACGAGTTTGTAATCACATCGATGCTTGAAAAAAAATTAAAAATGGCATGTTTGCAGTATTTGCATAGGCAAAAAATTTGAAACCATTAGTCGTTCCTTCTCTTTGAAGTCAGTACAAAAAAGGAAAATTGAAAATTTCGCGAAGTGAGAATATAGGTAAATTTTTGGAATAAAAATACAAAAGAAATTCTTCTAGCGAGCCTATCAAAATGATAAAAAATTATAATCCAGCAGAAACTTTAAGTACACAATACTTACTATTCATTTTTCAAACACATCGATACATGTGATAAAGGCAGACACCTTGAAGATAACATAACCATTTCGCCTTATAAAATTCGTGTATGCAACTTCTCAGGCATACAAGCAACTTGACTTTGCATGTAAGTATGTACCGTAGATAGCTAACTTCATTGTAAAGAACTTTTTCCTTTTTTTGTTTTTCTTTTTTTTCAAAAAAAAATTTCCATACTTTATTTTTACAAGAAATTTTTCCTTGCTTAGAAAAATGTTTGATCATTTTTTTTTAAATTTACCCATTAGGTATTTAAAATATATATATACCTTATGTATATAGGCATTTATTTATTTTATATGTATACCCGCATAAAATAACAGTAACAAAACTTTTTGTAAAAACTTTTTGGTGAAAAAAAATTTCTCAAAAAAAAAAAATACCAAAAGGACAAAATTTTAAAATTTTTGCTGAAACCTATTCAAAAATCTCACCAAGAAGAATGATTTTTTTTACTTTTTTGTGAGGGGTGGGGATGGAAATACTTTATTTTATTATAATTTTGGTTTGTGGTTTTTCGAAAATAAAATCGATTGATTGATTGAAAATTTATTTAAAGACGCCAAGACGCCATATATATAGCAGCAAAGACCTTTAGCGTCTACTGAAGATATTGTTACATTAAGAAATAGAACGAAAAATAACGAATAAACAGATTACGTAGAAATAAATAACAACATATAACGAAGAAGTAATACCTAACAATTAATAAATAAGTAGAAGTAAAAAGAACGAAAAAGTAACAAATAGCAAAAGAACGTAAAAAGTAAAGTTTATCATTTTTGTATTGAAAATTTCTGTTTTCATTTTTGTTGAGAATCAAATTTTTCAATTCTTGTTTAAAATATTTTTTTACATTTTTTTTTCTTTTGTGATTAACAGAAAATAAATTCTTACTTTTTTTCATTTTTTTTAACAATCTAATTCTTCAATTTTTCCAATAGGCCAGCTAATTTTTTAATTCTGGTCGAAAATTGATTTGCTTACTTAAAAGTATTCTGTTTCAATTTCTGTTTAAAATTCATTTTTCAACTGTTTAATCAAAATAATTTATCTTTTAAATTTTCGTTCAAAATTTATTGTTACAATTTTTGTTCAAAATTGATTTTTTTCAATTCTTAATCAAAATTAAATTGTTTTAATCTTAATCAAAAATTTATTTCATCAATTATTTATCAAAATTAAATGTTTTCATTTTTTGATCAAAACTGAATTTTTTAAATTTTTTATTAAAATTGTTTTTTTTTTAAATATTTTTTTGTTTTTGATTTATTTTTGTGATGTTGATATAACTGTTGTTAACGAAAACGCATTTTTTTCAATTGAATTTTACTTGAAAAACTTTTACAAAAAATTTGAATCAATAATATT
>FIZV01072870.1:0-16571 GCA_900050545.1 Trionymus perrisii
ATAATAATAATAATAAACAACGATGACATGAAATCATTGATATGCATTGGAAATAATTTGAGGAAAATTTATAAAAACTAGAATTTTTTTTCTCAAAGTTGAAACTCAATTTTTAAACGTAATTTTTTGTAAAAAATTAAATAAATATAAACACGTTTTACAATAACTTACTCAGCTGGACATAAAATCTCAAATCAAATTTACGATTTTTTCCAAAAAAATCTTCTCATTTCAGGAGATGAATAGTAACATGAGCAACTGTTGAACTTCTTAATTTCATCCCATTAATAATTTTCCTGTTAATTAAATTTTCAAAACGTCAAATAAAGATCAATTTTACGATTAAAGAAAAATTATCATCTTGAAAACAACTCACTGTTCATAAACTTGGGTACAGGAACAAACATAATGCAAAAAGTTGATCTAATGACGTAAATTGTTCAAGAAATCGGACCGATATTTCTGGCGAATAAAATTTGCCGGTCGTTTGAACTTTTTAGATGCATGTAAAGATTTATTTTCATCCAGTGCGTGACGGTGCAATATTTTTTTTGGAATATGTCTAAAGGCGAAATTCCAACTGCATCCTTCTTTAAGATCATTTAATAAATTCACACACTAAAACATTTAAAATTATTTTATAATAAATAAAAAAAAAAATATGATATTTGAATAAGAATCATTACATTACAAACTGATAACCTCTTCGGTCCATCAACATATCTATTAATTGGTAATGTGGTTGTTTGAATATCTTCAAGTCTCGCTTTTTGATGCGTTACAGGGGTTTCAAAACGTTGTGATAGACCTCCTGAAAATAACAGTAAAATTATTTTTTGTCGAATTAGCAATTATGTATAAGAAAAGAACATACTCACCGATAATATAAACTTTTTTGCCATTATAATTTTGCATTATATTCTTAGATTGAGGAGACAAATAGATCAAGTCTTCCTTAGGAAATAATTCTAAATAGCTTTTTTTAGTCCACGAGAAAGAAAAAAATCCATCTTGATTCGTATCGTTCATCATCTCCATGATCAAGGAAAAAAGTTCTCCGTCGGGATTTATATTACAATATATAATATGACTAGGATTACTAAAAACACGATTTGTCTGCCAAGCGTTAAATAGATGAAAAGCAGTATCCCAAATCAAATTTCTGGGGATAATTTTTTCGAAACCACAATCGATAACTATATGGGGTCCGTTTTGCATCGCTTTAAGTGAATTAAAATCATACAAATAAGGTATACGCTCCAGTACCGATGCATCAAAGATTCCTTTAGAACATCCTATATTCTCAAAATATTTCACAGCGCTTATTTTATCTTTTTCTTTAGATCCTGAAAGTCTTTCTACTGCAAAACGATATTGAAAAAAAGCATTCATTTCGTCTTCAGAAAGTGTAAGAAGTGTCCGCCAACGGTCAGTGTTAATATTTATCGGTAATCGTGTCCCTTGTTGCAGATTTAGTTCCAGTTTCACAAGAAGTGATTTCAGCGTTTTAATTTTATCCTCATTTCCGCCAGTAATTGCTTGAAAATCAATTTCATAACGGGAGCTTAATGAATCTGATAAATCAAATTCATTGCTCGATAACGGTTTGAATTCGGAGTATTGTTTCAAAGAGGAACTAAAGAAAGGAACTCGAATTCTCGTCTTATTCGATCTTATCATTTCATAACTGGTATTACGAAGAGAAACAGAAGCGAAATTTTTGGAAAAGTGCAGCAAGCACATACTAATCTAACGAATTAATAAGATGATTTTTGATCAATATTACAAAAGTATAAAAGTTCAGAACTTTTTAATGAAAAAAAAGTCTAAATTATTGCGCGATTTCACATTTCTCAATTGTTATCAGTGAAACTTGTTATCACTCATCACGTTAAAGTTTTAAATTTTGGACGAAGCAAAATTCAACAAGTAACTAGAATTTGGTAACAAAAGAAGAAAATACCATTTTTCAGCGATTTAAAAAAGTAAACTAAGCATATTAAAATCGTACTCAAACTAAATTGAGCAATAAAATAGCAAAGTAGTCTTGACTAGAAATTGACTCAATACGTAAAAACACAAATTTTGTAGGTATTTGTTCAAAAAACAAGTTTTTTAAATTTTGAGTTTACGTACTTTTTAAAATCTACTCAATGGAAGAATGGCATACATTGGTGTGAATGTATGAACAACGGATCACTTGAGATTTTCAGATTTTTTTCAAGGTTCAACGACGTAAACATGAAACATCAACTTTGATTAGCAAATAATTATTCTTTTCTTTTGCTTTATTTAATTTCTGCTATAATTTTTAAGATTCTTTAAATAATACATTAATTATTCTTTCCGTCTTTTTTAAAGTTAAATAAAATGGAAGATTACGAACGAATTCTGCTAATAAAACAAGAGGTATTCGTATTCAAAATACCTCCTAGAACATCGATGAAAAGTTACAGGTAAATTTACAGTTATTTTCTCTAGAAGTAAGGTTTAAAATAGTAATTCGTGGTTATTCCATTACGTACTACCATTTAAATATTTTTACAATCGTATTCGTAACACGTATATTCAATGTCGCATGCATCGTTCATCTTAGTACAAAAAAACTGTTCCCTTTATTATAGGGCAGCGGATTGGAATTTGAATGAACCTCAGTGGTCAGGTCGAATGCGAATGGTTGCAAAGGGAAACGAATGTATTATTATTTTGGAAGATAAGACAAACGGAAACTTATTTGCTAAATGCCCTATCGAAGCTTATCCTGGTGTTGCCGTAGAAGCAGTTGCGGACTCTTCTCGTTATTTTGTTTTAAGAATTCAAGATGATAATGGTAAGCGTTCGGAAATAAATGACTGCTTTAAAATCATTCATAACTAATTCTTATCGATATTATTCAGGTAGAGCAGCGTTTGTAGGATTAGGCTTTGTTGATCGGTCGGATAGTTTTGATTTTAACGTAGCACTGCAGGATCACTTCAAATGGTTGAAAAAATCCGAAGAGATAACCAAAGAAGAATCGGAACCTCGTAAAGATTTAGATCTACGATTCAAAGAAGGAGAAACCATTAAAATAAACATGAAAATCACGGTAAATCTAATGAACACGTTGCAGAAATCTTGAAGTGTATAAACGCTGACTCTGAATATTTACTTTTACCTAGAAAAAAGATGGCGCTGAAGGTTCTTCAAGAGCGAAGCCCAAGTCTGGATCATCGACCGGATTATTACCTCCTCCTCCCAGTGTAATCAAAATCTCACCACCGAGTTGTGTTTCCACTCCTGCTGGGTAAGCATTTTGCACATTGTGCCACATTTCATTGTTTATTGAATTTATATCGAATGCTCGAAATTTCTCACCGTTTTTAGAGACCAATCTTCTTCCACCTCATCAGGAAACTCGAATCCAAACTGGGTACAGTTTTAATTTATTATTCAGCCTGGTCGCTTGTGTGAAAATTTGATTAATATCACCGTTCCTTTCTCTTCATTGTTTTTTAATCTACTGTTTAATGAGTATTATTTTAGGATATTTATGGAAATTTACGGTTTTGTGATTTTTGTTTTGTACTTACATAAGGTCAAATGCGTATATTCATATTTAGCGTTTTATCCAAGTAACAAAATATTTTCTTCAACATGAAGGCTACCTTTTAACTTCAAGCAGTTACCATTTTATAAAATTAGTGGAATATTGCATACAAAGTTTTGTTATAAAAGTTTTTGTTTTTTGTTTTAATATAAAAGGATCTTAATTTGATTGCAATAGTATTGAGTAAATTGATTTCGTAATTGTGTTTAGAATACGTACTTCAGGCAGCACTTATGTGTAATATAAGAATAAGTAAAAATGAAGGGTGATTGATTCATTAATACGAATATTCGTGTACAAACATGTGGCATTATTTATTTATTTACCTATTTATTGCTTATTCTTATGATATCTTTGAAATTATTTATAGTTTACAGGCTGTTATATTCTTTGATTCAGATTCATACTACCCATTTAGTTATTTCACCGGAAGAATCTGAGTTAAATATTCATAGCATTTGATATGTTTCCCTATTAGTGATTTTAATATTTATATATTTAATTTCATCTGTTATAGGTGCCTGTATAGTGCATGTAATATAATACTGTATTTAAATCCATATTTACTCGATGTAAACTATTATAAGATTACGTGTATATTTGTTCTAATTGTGCAACAATTAGCAACCGAGATTTTAGCCATTATTTTGCCATTTTTATTGGCAATTTCAAACTATATTCATCAGACTGGATTTTGCATAATTTAGTTCCAATTTTATGGAATAAGTCAAGGAGACCACCCTCGATCATCTCAGCTGGAGTTTTCTTTTCAAAAGTAACGCAGAATATCTCATTTTCTTGATCGTTGAATTTTTTTCGTTAGTGAATAAAAACTTAATTGTTTTTTGTCAAGTTACTCTTCCTGGATAAGTGACTTCAGAAAGTGACCTCAGTTCGATTGAAAAGAAATAATGTCATATTTATTACTCCATATTAAAATTTTGCGATGAGTGAATTCGATTTATTTGAATGATCGAGATTTCTTATGCACGTTCGAGATTAATTTCTGTTTGGTTGAGAAGATCACTGCAGCCATTCTTTAAATATTTTTGGCACGTTATAATGAATTTTTGGAAAAATATTAATGTAAGATTTTTATGAAGAAATTGATTTTCATTATCTTATCACTATTGTTACTTTGTTATTTCTTCCATCAATTGAGAAATACTTATGTCGATTCAGGTTTTCAGGTGGTTATATTGATAACGGTTTTCATTTTTAATTGTAATGAACATTCCATCTTGTACACAAAATTGAATTAATAAAGATACGGTTATTGCTTTTTTATTTATAAAAAATGATTATTTTTACTTACATCGAAATGAAATCGATTGGAAAATATTTTTCACAGTTGAAGACGTTACGAATGAAAATTTAATGCAGTGGAATGCGAGATATTTCGTGTTGATTTGTTGCAAGTCACCGAGATTTTTCAAGAGTGACGTGTTCAAGTAATTTACTATCTAGAACGCAGCTCGGAATTACGTAAAAAACCTCAAAAGTAAAATTAAATAAATTATATTTCGGAATAATAAAATATTTTAATGTACAGCAATGTAACTATATCAATAATTAACGTTTTCTTTTTCATTGTTTTTCTTATTTTGCTTTTATATGTTTTTACACGATTTTTAAACATTAAAAAAATAATTATTTTGCATTTAATATTAATGTCACAGTACGCAGTTGAATAATATACTGATTCTATATTATACAGTACAAATACAAACGGAAAATATTTTTATCATGTAAAAAAGAGGGCATACTGTATAATATAATAAAATAAATAAGTAAATAATAAATGCATGTAAAACGAACAATACCAGAGTGGTCCTCGTTTCAAAGTTTTCGATTCGCGATACTCCCCTCATTTCTATAATAAACCTTTTCTATGTTTCGTCATCAAAATCGCAAAATCAATACAACTGATGTTTCAAAATAATTATTCCTCACCTGTGCCTGAAAAAGACCCGTCAAAAATTTCGGAAGTGTTCTATTTTTTCAGCTGCGAAAAATAAACATCGTTGATCATCTTTGAACGAAGGCCACCCCAGAATATTAACAATTTTACATAATTTAAAATGATGAAAAATAGACGAAAAACGATTGGGCCGTAGAAACCTTCGAGTGTTTGCTTTAAGGACCTAGATTTTTGGGAAATGATCATTTAAGAGGTACGTAATTATCAAACACATAATTGGAATGTAAGGTTATTTACAAATTTGTACAGTATAAGTGACACGTTAGAACTTGACGTATCTTCGTAGTTTACCTAATCCGATCAAAAGTTGTAATTTCCCGAGTAAACGATGCAATCTTGTTCGTGTCGTAGTTGATGTCGACAAAAGGGATAAATTTATAATACATGTAAAAACGAAAACTCAATTTCAATTCTCCACTTCATACTTTCATTTTCATATGGTGCAGTAATTTAAGGAAATACAATTTAAAAATTTCGAAACATGATATCAACGACTGGATTCCCGACATTATCATATTGTAAATATCAAAAAACTGTTTAGCAATAAAAAAATTGTATTTATAACTTAAGAAGCTTACAAATTAACCATTCAACGAATACTCACACATGAACTGTGACCATACTGCTTAAAAATTAAAAATAAACAATTCTTTATTTTTAAGTAATTTATCAGATTTTAAAAAAAAAAACAAAAAAAAACAGGTTTACACAGAATAAAATTGTGATTTCGCTAAAGTAACTCGTATTTAAGAACGTTTCGCAATAAAAATGAAAGCATCATAATTTCACGCGAAAGGAAACAGGCTGATAAAATGACACCGCAAGATGATGTCGTAAGAGTTTTTCACTTCAATTTCTATACAAGAAATCTTAAAATTAGTCAACTTCAGTGAAATCATTTCATAAATGATCTTACAAAATGACGTATTTTTCATCATTTTTTCGTATTTTTTTTAAATTGGGCCGAAATAAGAAATTATTTATACTATAGAACAACAATTGAGGAAAATTCATACAGCAGGACGCGACACATTCGTCACTAGCGATTGGCATTTTTCAACTGATTAGAGAGCCAGTCCAATCCTTCATAGAGACCGTCTCCACTAGTGGCGCAAGTTGCTTGAATATACCAATTTCGATTACGTAACGAATGAAGACCCAATTTGTCAGTAATTTCGGCGGCATTCATAGCGTTTGGTAAGTCCTAGCACAATATTCATTTTATTGAAAAGGTAAAAAGAAAATGATCGCATTTAAAGCAATTTATCGTCACTTAATAAGTGGGAATAGAAACAGCACGCGTGTTCTTTCTTCTCTTCAAAGAATCGTCATCCTTTCGAACTTCTCAATCTCACACACAAACACCAGAACCGAATAAAGCAAGCTTATTTATAGAATAATTATCAAATCAATGTAACCTGTTTTTTTGCGAATATTAGAAGCACAGCATCTCTCAGTTCGTCTTCGGCTAACATTCTCATCAATTCTTCTCTAGCTTCTCCGATTCTTTCTCTATCATTACTATCTACTACGAATATTAAACCCTAAACAATACAAAAAGTACACATTAAGTAATTAAAACACATTTCTTATCATAGAGTAAATTGATCAACAAAACATCTCAAGGTACCTGTGTGTTTTGGAAATAGTGTCTCCATAAAGGTCTGATTTTATCTTGACCGCCGACATCCCAAACAGTAAAACTAATATTTTTGTATTCAACAGTTTCGACGTTAAAACCTACGATAATTTATACAAATCATTAGTAAATAGCACTAAAACCTCGATTTCTTATCTGTAGGTTGTGCGCTTAATAGGATCACTTTGATATGTACGATGACTACTTAACATGAAAGATATTAATCTAAAATCACTCACCGATTGTAGGAATTGTCGTTACAATTTCACCTAATTTTAATTTGTATAAAATAGTTGTTTTACCGGCGGCATCTAGACCAACCATTAATATTCTCATCTCTTTCTTGCCAAAAAGGCCTTTAAATAAATTTGCAAACATGTTACCCATCGTGACAGATTATTGCACAAATTCACCTAAAAATGAACATTTCATTAACAATTATTATACAAATTGAGATGGGCTGTACAAAAGCACCACTGTAACATACGTATTAGAAAAATGTATACGATATGTGGCTCAACGTAATACGTAGTGATACCAATATGATATCGAAGGGAGGATACAGTACACGGCAAAAATACACTTTTAACACGAATACAGAGCAGAGATAAGGTTCAACAAATATGAAGCAGATATGTGAAAATCATGATACAATTACGATGCAGAAGTTTTGAATGACAATAATGAGTCAAAATATGATTAATACGTACCAATTAGAATTACACGTTACAGCCGGCAAAAGAAAGGAATACAAAGACACGGTACTCGAAATTACAGAATGTGAAACAGTTTCGTTGATAGTTAAAGTGTTCAATTAGATGCAGAATTTTAATAAAATGATGGAACTATCTTCGAATTAGATTAAATATAACAAACATTTGAAGAATAACATATCTTTACAAGATGGCGGAACTCTGCATAAAGCAACTGTTGGAGTATTCGTGTTGGAGTTTTTCGATAAAACGTACACTCGTTGTCTACGGTTTACCTATGCCATTTACCTTGTGCTATGCCACGTAAAAATGGATAACAACTGAAATTTCATTGGATGAAATTTGACACGTGACTTTCATTGATAACACAACTTTATCGCATTAAAATGTTTCTTCAAATTTTTTTTTTGAAAAATTGAATTTTTTCTTATAAAAAGTATCCTCGATTTTTTTTTACAAATTTGATTAAATTTTTAATGAAATTTTAAAGTTATAAAAATATCTGAATTCCGGAAATAGTCTATTTTGTGTATTTGTAGGAGACTAGGAGTGTTTTAAACTTTTTAAATACGATTTAAATTAATTTAATTTATTTTAAAAAAAACTAAAAAGTAAAATTAAAAATCTTATAGCGCTCCATGCGCTAGATGTTGTCATCAGAAAATTTTGAACGCACCTTCAAAAGAGAACCTCTGCAAAACACAAAACACACAAATAAAAACAAAAACATTTTTAATCAGCTGCAGGTGAACTGATAAACAGAAAAATGTACAACTTTGAACTTTTCAATTTGTCAGTAAAGTATTACGTATACTTTTTAAAATCAAATTCGTGATAATTTATTTAGTACGTATGTCCTTTGAGTCTTTAAGGGATATATGAAAGATGTTAACAAGCCTGGTTAAAGAACATCATGCTAAACAATCGGTCAGGAAAGAGAAACAAGGTATGAAACTAGCAATAAATTACATGGCTTGAAAATATCAATCGAAAACTTTAACTTATAAGAGTTTGTTTATTATTTGGAACGTTTAACATATAACTATATTCATTAATTTTTGCAGAAGCGAAACGAAAGGAAGCCATTGCTGCCGCAAATGATCTAACCCAAGCTTTAGTCGAACATTTGAACTTGGGGTGAGTTATTCTGAACATATTTTTCGTTTCTACTTTCGATGATTTTACTGTACAACTAATATTTTCCCCTCATTTATTGTCTTCAGCGTAGCCCAAGCGTATTTAAACCAAAAAAAGATTGAAGAAGAAGTCAAGCAATTACACTTTAATATGGCTCAATTTTCCAAGCAAACACATCAGTGGGTTACCTTAATCGATAGCTTTAACGGAGCTCTAAAACAAATCGGAGATCTGGAAAACTGGTCGAGAATCATTGAAAAAGATATGACGTTCATTGCTGAATCGTTGGAGCATGCCTATAAAGGTATTATTATACTTTAATTTTTTTCTGTAAAATTTCTTTTCACAATAATATAAAATTTTTATTTTATTTTTTAATTCCAACAGGACTTCAAGAATGAGATTTTTCGAAACAATGGTCTCAAATTCTCAAATTCAAGACGTGTAAAGTTTTTTTTTTTTTTAGGGTAACTGTCAGATTGTAGGGGTATTGGGTATACTATACGTACATTACGTACCCCACATATTTCTTCGTATTTGGCGTTCTAATGTTGTGACTTCGATGTCACATAATATGTACTTGCAATCAGTTTTTGATGAGTTTTTTTTCATTTCTTCAACTTACTCATCATTAGGATACTTTGTTTTTTTATTCATTTATTCATTCGTTAAATTCTATTTTTCTTATAATGTACTCGCATTTTTTTTTTGGAATTGCATATACATAAATTAAACACAAAAAAGAAAAG
The DNA here is from genome assembly GCA_900050545.1 of Trionymus perrisii. Classification (NCBI taxonomy): domain Eukaryota; kingdom Metazoa; phylum Arthropoda; class Insecta; order Hemiptera; family Pseudococcidae; genus Trionymus; species Trionymus perrisii. The sequence continues at coordinate 9,809 of FIZV01072870.1, forward strand.
CATTTTAACTCCATATACTCTTTCGACTTTATTTTATTATGATGAGTCATTTTTTTTGCTTGGTGTTACACCGTGAATCGCTACAGATAACTGACCAATTTATTCAGTTATATTGGTGAGTCATTTTATACATTAAGGTGTAATTTCAATGACGCATAGGTGACGTAATATCTTTATGGAAAGAACTACTATTCATTTTCTATGAATTAAGCGTAAAACGAATTACACTGTCTGTACTTACTACTTACTTAGTACTTACTCGCATCCTACAAACTACTATAAAAATGAAGTGTGTGTGTGTGTGTGTGTGACAGATTAAGTAGATTTTGATTTCAAATTTTCATCTTATGGGTAGATTGATAATCAAATAAATTTCCATTCACATCAATATTTCAATTTCAAATGTTTACAAATTATAGAAAAAAGAGCGTTCTTTTTCATGAGAACGTGTTTTATTTATGTACATGTTGAAAGACGTGACAAAAATTCATCCACGTTTGATGTTGATGTTTATAAATTTGCAGGCTGAAAACTGTGTACAAACGTGTTCGTTCAACTTTAGAAATGTTTTAGTATCAAGTTGAAACGTTGAGTACGTCAAACTATTTTTTTCAATCTGGTGCCTACTGCCTAGTTTTCTTTTGAATGAAATCGAAAGTAAGTACTCGTTCTATTCTTATCCCATAGGTATGTTTAATTTCTGATCTCATGTGGCTGCAATCAAATGAAAATAAACCAAAAAAATCTCCTACAAAGACGCCCCTGGGGTCCTATTTAATTTATTTCATTGCATAAGGCTGAGAATGATGGAATCAAAACTTCAAATAGTAGAAAATCAAATCATAAGGAGAGATAGACAATTTAATAAAATCTATGATTTTCAATTTTCAAATTATATTTTCACGTTATTTTCCATGATCGCTAAGTTGGAAGTAGTAGTGGCGTACTGCGTATGTCGTGTCATTGAATTCAAAACGCAGTTTTGTTTTATGTGGAAAATCAAAATCTTGGGGAAAGAATCCTCGATTAAAAATTAAACTAACGAATTCGTCATGAAAATCGGATTATGAAATCAAATCAAATCAAATGTAAAGAAATGATCTGAAGTTTCGATCATCGATCAAATAGAACGTTCATTGCGCATGCGCAGTACACGAAATATTCTTGATAGGTACATTTGCCTACATAAATATACCAATGAGACGATGAGAAAATATTCGTGCAAAAAAGGTTGACCAGTCATTTTTTGTTGCAGCTGTATCATTTTGTTTGATGAATACGAGATTCAAGAAGCGTAATAATTACGTTCATATTTTTTTAATTTTAGTTTAGTGAACGTCGCAAGTCGATACGATTGAGTAAAAATGTACTAAAATAATGAAGTGAAATTATAATTATCGAAACGCTTGCATTAATTTCATTTTTAATGTTGACACTAACTTGCTCAAGGAGTTTAGTACGTAAAATTTAGGCTGAGGTATGTTACCTGTTTCTTCTGCTTATGTTTAGTATTACTACGATGAATTCACTTGTACTACAGTGTGTCTCAATGTGGAAGAAAGTAATAAAAGATTACTTTGAGTAACACGTATCGTCCTTGTGATTTGAAATAAAATTCATTCTCCGTTCGTGCCTTGTTCTACATATTCGATCAATAACATTCCATCTCATAAATATTTGTCCTAAAGTTTGATAAGAGTCTGATACCACCTGTTCTAGTTTCGTTATTTGAAACGAACGAGTACGTCTTTTCGAAATGGATATGGTGGTGATTCAATGGTTCGTCCTCTAAATATTGCTGAAAAATGTAAGTAAATTACAATGTAACTGTTTATCGCACTTTTTAAAATGTTTCTAGTTTTGTGAATCTGAAGTACATATTTTGTTGGGAGTCATCTGCGCACTCTGAATTCTACATACCTACTCTCTTCAAAAATCATTACGTTGAAATACCCAATATTTAAGAAATTGCTGGGAAATTACGGACTTTAACTTGAACCTCAATTGTTCAGAAATCATGATTGGACTTGTCACTACTTTTCTCTTTGCACCTGCATTAGTTGATAATTTTCTGGCAATTGAAATTTTCGAGTTTGTTGAATTATGTTCCTCGTAAACTTTATTGTTCCTTCTGGTTTCTACTCCTAATTGTTTCCAATTTATGATTACCAAATAATTCTATTCAATAGTTAGCCCCAATTGCTTAAATTTTGCTAACAAGTTTGTTGTGCCACTTTTTTTGTTTATTGTTTACTTTTTTTTCATAAAGTAATAATTTGAAGCTGTGTAACAAAAACTACTTATTCCTAGTTTGCAACAAATTCTATTACTATTTTAACGCAATATTCGCAATATTCGGTTTGCTATGGCGTTCTTGCCACAAAAATGAAAGAAAAACATCTGTAACATCAACCTTGGTTAAAATAACAAACATTAAACAAGCTATTATCATGGTCATTAATATTATTATTTTCTTATTATTTGATTTTTTTTCGAGATGGCGATTGTTATTGGTAAATATGACAAAAATTAACTCATTCCTAGGTATTGTGTTACAATAAATGTATTTACACACTGCATTTCAAACTGCAGTAGAAAATTTCCTCATTCAGTACACTTTTTGTTATACTCGAAGTGAAATAAATTAATAATTTAATACTAATTCGATACTATGTAATTTTCAGAGCTGAGTAATGTCTCTCGCCCCTCCTCCACCTCCGCCACCTGCTGCGCCTATTCCGTCATTTAATAGCAAATCAGACTCCAAAGATGGCAGAGGTTTATTATTAGAATCAATTAGAAAAGGCACAACATTAAAAAAGGCTGTTACTGTGGACAAAAGTGCCCCTTTAATCGGCGGTAAGTTTACATTTAATTTCATATTTAGAACTTTTATCAGTAATTGAAACGTTATCTTCTTCTAACAGGCACAGTTGGTGGAAAATCTTCGCAATCACAATCGAATAATACCAACAATGTCACTCGAGCTAGCCCAAATAGTAAACAAAATGATTCCTCGCCGCCACAAACGGGTCTTGGAGGACTATTTGCTAACGGCATTCCAAAATTGAAAGCTACAGGTTTACCAATCGGTAAGAGCGGTCTTTTTTGTTACGAACAATCGAAATCCTTGTATTCATTTCGCTAAATTGTATCGCTATTATGTTCTTAGGTCAAGCGTACCAGCAATATAGAAATGAAAATGATGGTGTTAAATCAAAGCCTCTCTCCAATAGCAACAACAGTGGCAATAATGTCGATAGGGTATGCACTGATCAAATTGCGCCGGTTGGTTCAAAGAATCGAAATTAATTCGCGATATTCGTTCGCAGGTTCATAGTTCACATCGCACAAACTATACAAAAACAAGAGGACCTCCTCCGCAGCCGCCTGTATTATCGCGCAAAAATAATTCTGTGAGTTGATTTAATATTTTCAGTTTTATTATTTTTCATTTGCATCTCGACGGTCCTAAAATCCCTCCTTCTCCACCGAAACAAAGTTTCATTGATCAAGTGTTATCGAGACATTAACGACATGATTTTTAAAATTAATTTTCTACTATTTTACATGACATAGATTGTTATTCCTTATTCAACAAATGTTTTCCATGTCACGATTGAGGTGATTGTATTATTATTAAACTTTGTCAACCTCTATGGATTCTTCGTTGATAAATCAATAACCTTTAATCGTAATCTCTTTACGACCCCTCGTTTGAAAAATAATCCGAGTATCAACGAAACGATGTTAATTTGAAATTATTTCGCGAGGTGCCAACATTCATTCGCGTTCAAAGTTCATTTTACTAATATTATTCGTTACATTCGAAGTCACCAAAAAAAATGAAGTGATAATTAAACTTAGTTTTCGAACGAATACTAATAATTTTTCCAAATTATTATACTTAAGTACATAATTTTTATTACGTGTTCGTGAAAATTGATTTTTTTCGAATATTTTGTAACCATTGTGTGAATTTACAGCCTGATTTGGAGCCAAACGATGGACTGCAAGTACAGAACGTACAAAATAGATGTGGTAGTGCAGTTAGTTTAAACGATAGTTACCAAAATCGTGTTTCCGATGTCGGTCATCATATTATAAATCACGGTAAACCTACATTGGCACCGAAACCTAACACTATTGCTAATAAGTCAGTAGGCCATAAGATTAAAAATGATGTAAGACCTATGGTTACAAGAGCTCAAAGTATGAGGGTGCCGAGGTCTTCGTTAAATGTCGCTGAATCGAATAACGGTACGTTCAATACTCGAAGTATGGCTTACCTAATAACGTTGATAGACGAACTAACATAATTGATTGAATTGCAGGATCGTCGTATCCGGAATATAATCAGTCAGAATTGCATAGAATGAATAACAAAAATCATCTACCGTCTTTCCATCAGTCTCAAGAATCGATAGGTGGAAGGCACCTGAGATCGACTTCGCCGCCGAAAACACCCTCGAATGCTACCTCTTGGAGTAATTTAAGTAGCGCACACGCTACCATGAGACGTTCGCATGGGTCACCTTTGAGGCCTCCTTTAGCTAAACCTCCCCCGCCTCCTAGAATGATGACAGGACCACCAAACTGTCCTCCGCCACCGCCGCCTACTCACGCGCCACCACCGCCCCCACATCGAGTGAATCCAGCGCCACCACCGCCAAGGCTGACGGTTAGTTTGAATTTTTTTTTCACTTTTAACGAGTTAATTACTCAAGAGCTAAATCTGGCGTTTTTTCTTTTGATTGCTTTAAAAAATCCCCAAATTTGATAATTTTTCAAAACATTTACGAAAAAGTGAAAATTTGAGAACGAAAATATGATACTTACATAAAATAAACATCGATTTTGGTCTATGGAACATTTGAAAAATAAACAACGCACATTAATGTAGAACGATAAATTTCATTCGTAAAATTCCACGTTATATCATAGACTTGTGTTTATGACATGTTTTCATACCTATTTCATTCCATAATATGAAACAGCCAGCTGTAGGTTTTATTTAAACGAGGTGCTCTTTTATGAAGTAAAGTTACTGATAAAATTCACAATTACATATGGGGAATATTGTTTTGTATTTTGTGAATCAACTTCCTACCATTAAATTTCTTTACGTTTTTAAACATTCCTTTGTAAGATTGGTAAGTCAGTCAGTTGGCGATACTCCGAGTATTCTGATTGATTTTTCTAATTTCTACTTCGTGGTAAAAATTTTGAAGATCGAGTAATTCAATTTTTTTTGTTAAAAATGTTTACTTTGCAGGTCAATCAGGTTAATCTTATGAATTCCGGTGCTCCTCCTGTGCCTCCAGTAAGAAATTCTTCCATGAGAAGTTCAAATTCTGTAAATAAAAAGAGTAAGTTATTTTCTAAACTTATACGTGTACGTATTATAATCGCGTACGAAATGATAATTAATAAAACATTATTTTAATCACGTTTAATTATTTTTCAGCTCCGTTTGAATCAAGATTCATGTCTTTATTTCATAATGTCGAAGAATTTCCTCCTCCACCGCCATATCAAAATGTTATTAAAATTTATAACAGCAGAATTCAAGGTTTGTATCACTTTCGTATTTGTTCAATTATTAAAAATCATATTAGAAACCATTAACTTAAAATAATTGAGTAATTTAAGCTAAATATGTATGTAGTTGTTTGAACATGGCCGGCATCTTGGCAGTAGCTCGAGTGTCTAAACCACACCCATGAATTCGAAAATCTAAAAATTGAATAAATACAACTACCTACCTAACTATAAAATTTCTCTTTTTTTGGAGGAAAAAAACTTGAATTTTCATGGAATGAAAAGTTTCCCAATTTTTTCGCAATAAAATTCCTTTATTTTTTTAGAAGAAAAACTTTTTTAATTTTCAACATTATTTCTTTTTTTAAAGAGAAAAACGCCTCCTAGTTGTTTCTTTTTTTCATTTTTTTGAGGAACAAAAACCTTTATTTTTCGTTTCAATTAACAAAACAAAAATTTTCAATTTTTCCAGAAAAACAATATTCTTTCAATTTTTCTGAAATAAAAAAAATGTAATTTTTTGGAATGAAAAATTATTTCAGTTTTTTTTTTTTGAATAAAGTTATTTTTTAATTATTTGGAGGAAATGAATTCTAAACATTCTACATTTGAAAATTTTCAACCCTTTGCCATTTCGGGAAAAATCCAAGTTGCCAGTTCTATGTTACATTTAGACCAGAAAAATAGAGTCAACTACCACAAATCGTCGATTACCGTCTGCTAGTTTTACGAGTTTCGGTTTTCTTCACACAATTGAATTAAATCACTCGTTTATGTTTAGCAAAACAACAAGCTCCTCAACCACCGTTACAATTGCAGCAATCGGTGAATAAAACTTGGCAATATGAAAGTGCGTCGAACTGTTAATTTAATTTTACTTGGTTAATCGCATGTTTACCTGTTGATGACAATTTTATTAAATTGTTTCGATTTTATCAATTGAAATTAAACGTCGTTTTTGTTACTTTTCTTTTTTTGTGATTCGGAGTTTATTATGCAATTTAATAAAACTCGATTTGTTGATTCGATATGTACCTATTCGTAATTTTTTTTTAGCGAAGTATTAATTGTACGATAATTTTATACAGTCGTATTTAATTGTATAGAAACCGAAGGAAACTAGTTTTAAAACATTCGTTAATATTGAAGTTTCTTCCTGTTCTCGGACACATTGTTTTTTTTTTTTTTTTTTTTTTTTTTTTTTTAAAAAAAAAATTAAATG
>FIZV01072876.1:0-24513 GCA_900050545.1 Trionymus perrisii
TTTTAATTTTTCAACAATAACCAAGTTTAGTACTTCTTGAACCATTTTTTTTTTTTTTTTTTTTTAAAGAATGTTTTTTTCTAAATTAATAAAATAATGCTTCTACCTTCTAGACTTCAACTTTTTCTGTACCTATCGTTTATTTTTTATGTTTTCCTACAGAAGATACTTTAATTTTATTGTATAAAATGTGAAAGAATTTTTCATTTTTCATTTATTTATTTATTTATTTTTTGAATTAGACGTTACGTATGCGCTATGTTTCAAACTTTCACATTTATTTTGAAAACACAACCAGAAAGGGGGTCCGGGGGGCAAGGCGTCGAGTTTTTTTTCCAAGGGCTCCAAATTTTAAAAATGTGTTGAGGTTCCGAAAACTGGGAGCACGCAACTGGGATGAACAATGGGAAAAGAAGACCTTTAAAAAGTGCAACCTTGGCTCATTTTTAAAAAAATACAACCTGGATTAGGAATCAGTCATGAATTGGATCTTAATCTTTCGATCGTGTGCGGATGATTTCTTTTTCCATTTGTCAAAAAATAAAAAATTATTTTGGAATAAATTTTAATTTTAAGCAACGTAATCGCTATTATTAGGTATACCCTATAAAATTACCTGTGTAAAATTGTTTTACCTTAAAAAATCTTTTATTTCGCTCGATCTCGTGTATACCTGAGATAAATTCAATTTTGACAAGAACTACGCAGTCCTAAAATTATCATTACTTTTTTATAGGTATGTACACCATGCGTATGTTGGACAACGGATGCAGCACTGTTCAAAATTGCATCGAACGAGGTACCGATTCTGACAGCGCTGTTAGTTCAATGGGTTCTGAAAGAGTTCCATCATTGTCTTCGGACACAGAATGGATGGAAACGAATTCCGATTCTGGGCATACACCTGCTGATCACTACACCTCCGATTACTGGTACTGATCACTTTCCAATGTTCGAGGTTCAATTCTCGTATTTGTCAACTTGTCGAACGATTTTAATCGTTGAATTTTTAATTTTTCAGTAACAAGTACCGATGGTACGATAATTATATGTATCCTGCTAGAGGACATTCTGCTGGTGAAAATTCGCCCAATAGTACGTCTTCGAGATTATCTCAAATACCGCAGAAGAAATACCAGCTTTATGGGAGAAGATGTTTCCAAGATCAAAATACGAGTAAGCGCGGAAATAAATTTTCAATGGATTTTTCTGTGAAAAAATTTCTAAACATGGGTTTCATTTCAGATAATCATATTATGCATAATCACACATACCATATGCCGCCAGAATCAATGAATGGTGCTAGCGGAACTGTACAAAAATCTATTTATAAGGATAAATTGAAATCTAAGTCAAGTACGTTTCGTCGCTGTTTCAAAATTTCCTGCATAAATCAATTTACTCCTCTTTATTTTGAGTATTTTCATTTTTATTTTATTTTTTTATAGGTCGTAGGAGCGAAGATGAACAACTTACCAGAGACGAGAAAAAAGCTCGTAATCTAGGTATTCCTATTCCCGTATATGACATAATAAATTTACCAATGGACGAATTCAACGAAAGATTGTCCAAATATGATCTCTCTGAAACTCAATTATCATTAATTAGAGATATTCGAAGAAGAGGAAAAAATAAAGTTAGTAATATAAATAACGATTATCATCGAAAATTGTTATTTTCGACATACTTAGATTTTAACTACTCAATTTTCGCAGGTGGCTGCTCAAAACTGTCGAAAGCGAAAATTAGATCAAATTATGAGTTTAGCTGATGAAGTCAAACAAATGAAGGATAGAAAAAATAAATTACACGCAGAAAGAGATTTTTTGATTTCGGAGAAACAAAGGGTTCAAAGTAGATATGGACAACTTTATAGGCACATATTTCAGGTAAACGAAGTAGAACTAATTTATGTACAGTTTCGTCGTCGTATAAAATTTGTAAAGATCTCGAACCTAACATTTGATTACGCTTTTGTTTCAGTCTTTAAGAGATCCCGATGGGAACCCCTTTTCTCCTTATGACTTCAGTCTTCAGCAGGCAGCCGATGGTTCAGTTATTCTAGTTCCGAGAAATAGCTCTTCTACTTTACCTCTAGAACAAGATATGTCTTCTGCGCATCATTCTAGATCGAAGAGTAAAGATCAGCGTAAGCCCTGACTATAAACAGTTGGGAGTTTATTTAATTTCGCACAAGTTAAATTATTCGTGTTTTTTTTTTTTTACTTTATTGCTTTTGTTACTATTTTGTTTTTTTTGTTTTGTTATTCGTTTAATTGGAAAGGATTTGTTGCATGTAAAATGTAAGCTTTATCTTTATTATTTTCATTTTTGAAGTAAAAGGTGATTGTGATTAAAATATGAAAGGAAGGTTGAAGGTTGGAATTTTTTTCGAAATCTCTTTAAAATATGTAGGATTGAATGTCCTAATTAAACATTTGGGTTTTAGAAATGTATTTTATGTGAACTGTTTTATAATTATTTTAATATTTTAAAGACATCTATGTACGTTCAAAACTTGAAAATTTTGTTTATTAATTCAGTCGCTGAATTTTTCACGTCAAATACCTCACTATTCTCATATTTGATGATTCATGTTTTCTCTCTTAGTGGCAAAATTTCTCTATCATTAAATAAAAATTAAATATTTGTCGTGAAATGGAATACTGGTTGGAAGCATCTCATGTTCAAGTTGAAAAACGTATTATAGCTGTAAGCAGTCGTGCTCATTCTATGATCTCTTATTTTTTAATTTTTTTGTGTATGGTTTTCAAATTACACTAAAGAGGACAATATGATTTTTTTTTTAAATGAAAGAAGATAAAAAATATACGAAATTATATAAAATGATATTCACATTTATTGGAAAATAAGCTTTTTGCGATCGAGGGGTTAGTTTGGTTATAAAAACAACCACAGTCAAAAATTTGAAATTTGTTTAGGTATTATAGTTGTTGAATGTAAATTTCAAGAGAACAATAATGATGACATCTATTTTAAAAAAGTTCTTCATCACTTTTTGAGGTATGTCTCAGAAGCAACCTTCTCAAAAAACAGTCATTTTTTCAAAGTATCCGATAGGGAAGGAGAATAAAAATGAAATACTACATGTATTATTACGTATATACCAACGCTGTGCAAATGTGGTACAAATTTAAAGAAAATTTACCACTTACATCTTGCATTACAATTCAGATCGCTAAACATTTTTCGAGTATCTTTTTTTTCATTCTTCTGTAAAATAGCATTGTAATTTGACTACGGTTGCGTTTAGAATCAACCCCTCAATCGTAATCCTAACTAGGTAAAAATTATAATTTTTGTTTTTTATTAGAGAGTACGTATGTCTGTGGAAGTTGTTTTTTTTTTAATTTTCAAGCACAGTAATGATGTAGAAAAATTATAATTGTAGCATCTGGTATTGCTAATTCGATTTCATTTCATTAATGTAGCTGGGATAAATAAAGTGGAATAGCTCAAATATAAAGAATTGATAAAAATAATTTCCATTTTGTAAATATCTATCTTTATAGTTGAGTAGTTCCTTTTTTGTGTAATTTTTGTAAATATAAAAAATTAGTTCCTAAAATTTTTTTCAAAAAGTCGTTCAAACGATGTGAGATTAATGTATGTAAATGAGTGTACAACTTTTGAACTCAGTTTGAAGATGAATAAACTTGCCTCCTTCAAATTATATATTTTTACATTTTAATTTATGTAAACTTTTTTGTATGTAGATTAAGTGATCTTATGTTTGCTATTTTGAAAATAGAATTACAGTCTATATTATTTATTTTTGCGGCTAATGGTTTTGAAAGATATGAATAATTATTTGTAATAACAATATTGTTTTATTTGATTAATTTAAACGACGTGGTGACTTCTTTATAACGTTTGTGCTGAATAATTATTTTCTTATTTACTCTTTCTTCTCTCTTTCTCTTTTTTATTTTTTCTTGCTAAATTTTTTCAGTACTAGGAAAACAGTATTTTCGTACCATTTTATAATTAACGGTTGATAAGTTTTTTTTCTCTAACCTGATGTAATTTATACTTCTTTTTTTATTGTACATTTATTTAACATATTAAATTGTCAATATTGTATGTAAAATAAATTTTTCGTATAAATCTTTGCGTATTTCACCTTAAATAATGATTTAACTGTCTACCTAGTACCTAAATAGATACTTGACTGCATATTTTACTTGCACTGCATTACAATTTGAAAAAAATGAATCAGACCTACCAGCAAAACCTCTACTTTGGATATATGATAATTTTGAACCAATTAAAAAAATTACTTCCAAACGAAATTTAGACAATTTTTTTGTTCAAGAAAATTTTTGAAAAATTTACGTTAAAAAAAAATAAACATTTCGAACATTTAAAAAATAATTACGATACCTAATACATATCTACGTTTTTTTTTTAAATTTGTATTTTAGTGAAATTCGGAACAATTATATTTAAACAAATAATATTTTAGCAATTTTAATTTATTAATATTTCAAAAAAATCGAGTGGGTAGATATCCACTTGAATTTTTTGAGAAGTGTTCTAAAGATTTTGTCTTCTCGTGTGGATGACATGATAAAATGATGACAGACAGTGATAATAAGACGTAAATGGTACATGGCATAAAGCACATTTATAACAAAAACGGAAGTGCATAGTGCAAATGTCGCATCATCATCATTATCATCTCCGGAGATCCCCCTCCCCTCTCTTGAGTAAAAAAGTGATTTTCCTCTCATAATTTTCACATAGTTTGGAATTTCCAAAAGATTGTGCATGGAAATTAGCTGATTAGGTACTATTAGTACGTGATAAATACTTTCATCTGCCAAGTGCCAATGACTAATGATTATCAATGATAAGAATAATATTTTATAATAGAAACTTCTACCCCAGTTTTTTGTATCAAACCCATCTCGAAATCGCTTTATTGAAATAAAATTAATTTGATGTGTTTCGTATAGCTTTTTAAAAAAAATCTACAAAAATTAAAAAAATGTTGCGTTAGTCTTAGTTCATATATTATAATTACTTATACAAGATAAAAGTTCAGATTTTATTTTTGAAAATGTATTTGAATTTTATTTACCATTTTGAATACAACATACGAGACAGTACTTCTACTTACTACTTACTCACCTATTTGTCTCATGCCTGATATAGGGCGGAATTTTATTCAAAAAATAAATAAATAAATATTTGTAAAATAACTACCTAAGTTATTTTAGAATGGTACTATGGTTAATATTAAGTTGACACATATTCGTCTGTTCAGTAGTAATGCACTCATACAGACAGATAGATAGATGATGTTTTTAGGTGTGAAATTAATGTCGCGCTTACATATTTATTTATTATTAAAAAAAGGAACTAATAATGTGCATAAGATGTAGGTAACAAGGTATAGGAAAAGTTTATTGATGGAACTGCAGAAATTTATTAATTTATCAATTTTCAATTTTTTTAGATCAATTTCATCTTCAGCTTTTTCGTTCACATTATACCTACTTAGTCATTTACCATACTTAATATAAAATAATGTAGATGTTCTACGTTTTTTACGGATTTTTCAAACCTTCGAGGTGGTGTTTACTGCTTACTGCTTAAATTTAATTTTCAAGGTGAACAACTGAACACCTCTATTCATTCCGCTTACTACATGCTACACAAGTATAATTATGTAATATATGTAGATGTACACAAGTTTCCAAAATTCATATGTACGACGTGTACGCTACGTGCATGTTCTTGTTGTTGTTCCAGATGTTTACCTACCTTCTACCTACGTCCAACGTAGTCCAACGTCATCGTACAACACTCGTAGTAGCCCAGGGCGGGAGGTAGCTTAAGCTTAGAAGAGGCGTGGGAGAGGTACTGATAAGGTTTTGATTTGGATTTGGATTCAGTTCAACTTCATAAAATAATAATCATAACTTGATATTTTGTATTTTGTTACATTTGAAGTGATTCGCATGAATGCTAATTACTTACTCAAAACCCGCAAAGAATGTTGATTTTTCTTTCAGTTGAATTCGGGATATAAGTGTTTCGTACATTCATTTTCTTATTATACCGGGTTCAACATTTAATTTGCTTCATCATCATGTCGCTAAAGTGTACAGTTGGTCAAAGTAAGTATCTTTGAGACTTTTCATTTTTTATTTAATCGTCATTTAAAATGTGTTGATATCATGTCACTGTGCCTGCTTTTTTTCCGAGCATACCGTCGGAGAACTTTTCTCATTTCGATTGATATCATCACAAAATCATCGCTGCTGCTTCAGCAGATGTAGTAGAAAAATGCAAATCACAGTATAATTAATATGTATCTCTCAAAGAATGGGTTCCAAGTAAAATTAGAAATGTATTTTTATCACGTCTAATTTATTCTCTTTAAATAAACCCGTCTTTATTTTTTCAGGAATTCTGAACGAAGTTATCAAGCAAAATAAAAAATCAGGAAAAGAAGTCGAATGGCGTGTGCTGGTAGTCGATCATCTTGGTACGAGAATGCTGTCGGCGTGTTGTAAAATGCACGAAATTTCCGCCGAAGGAATTACAAGTACATTATTTAAACAGTATGAATCTCTTGAATGGAAATCAACTCTTGTTACACCTATTTTTTTATTATCCGATTCTACAGTTGTCGAAGATTTACTGAAACAACGTGAGCCGTTACCTTCGATGGACGCGGTGTATTTAATAACTCCGAGTGAAAAATCCATACACGCTTTGATGCGAGATTTTGAAAACCCGAGCAGACCAATGTATCGTGCGGCACACGTATTTTTTACCGAAGGTACACATCTAATTTGGTATATCAAACTTTCGTCAGTATGAAATTTAACTGTCAAATGAATCTCTTAGCGTGGCTTCCATAATCGTACGAACGACAATTAAGTATATTTCTCATTTCAGCTTGTCCCGACCAATTATTTGAACCTTTGATTCATCACAAAGCTGCAAAGTTTATCAAAACTTTAAAAGAAATTAACATATCGTTTGTGGCTCAGGAAAGTCAGGTAACTTGTATGCCGAAATTTGGGTATTTTATTATACTATAATGATTTACTAACAATAAATTAACTACCTACAGAAAAATGATATTTGGATGTGTAATGTCTTTTGATAACTTTCTCTGCTCATATGTGTTGCTTTGCTCGTTTGTTAATATGGTATCGTGTATAACCAATTCATATCTAATTCATTTCTATAATGCATGTTTGTTGTATAATGCGGTCTATACTAGTATGCCAAGAAGAGTTATTTGACGACTTATGTTAATCTCCGGCTGCCAAAAAATTGAAACATTAAAGGAAATTAATATCGCTTTTCTACCTATCGAATGTCAGGTTGGTTGGTATATCGCACATAACAACGCTTGTTAGATTTAAGTTTGCTTGTCTGTGGGATAATTTTTTACAGAGTGATATAATTTTTTGAAATGAAGTTAATACAGTCTGTCGAAATTATTACAGGTATTTTCTTTGGATATGCCGGAAACATTCAAATGTTATTATAATCCATCTTCCCCCAGCATTAGATTCGCCAACATGGAACGTATCGGCGAGCAAATTGCCACTCTCTGCGCTACCCTAGGGGAATATCCATCTATTCGTTATAGAGCGTAAGTACATCGCTTGTGAAGAATTTTCGAATCGATTATCAGATAATACGAAGGTAATATTTGATGCAGCGATTACGATCAAAACGCCGAACTTGCTCAGATCGTGCAAAACAAACTAGATGCGTATAAAGTAGATAACCCAACCATGGGTGAAGGTGTGGAAAAAACTAAATCACAGTTGATAATCCTGGATCGAGGATTCGATTGTGTTTCAGCAGTTCTTCACGAATTGACTTACCAAGCCATGGCTTACGATTTATTACCCATCGAAAATGACGTCTACAAGTAAGTATGGTTGAAATGGAGATTGAGTTGTATGCAAAATACTAATGATTTTTTTATTTTTTTTCTTAGGTGCGCGGCTACTTCAAGTGCACCGGAGAAAGACGTTTTATTAGATGAGAATGATGAACTGTGGGTGGAACTGAGACACGAGCATATTCATGTTGTTTTACAGTAAGTTTTTTGGCTGTGTGTGAATCACGTTCCCAGTTTTGTTGGTGAATCTGGTCATGCAGACCTAATTCTTACCTTATTTTTCATCAGTGAGCACGCTATTCATTTACGCCATGTTTTTACTTCTCTACATACGAAAAACTAAAACACCAAAGATAACAATAACGATTTTTTTGCTTAGAACTATTACAAAAAAAATGAAACAATTTGTTGAATCGAAAAATATGTCTCAAGCTGATAAACAATCGATGCGTGATTTATCAATGATGATTAAGAAAATGCCTCAGTTTCAAAAAGAACTCGGCAAATATTCCACTCACTCTCAATTAGCTTCGGATTGCCTAAGTAGTTTCAAAGATGTCGAGAAATTAATTCCAGTAGAACAGGTACGCGGTCGTCATAGTCTTCCTTAAAAGTACCGGCACGTTCTTAAATTAATTGAACTTTGCGAATAGGATTTAGCCACCGGTATCGATCTTGAAGGTGAGCGTATTAAAGATCATATGCGTAACATGGTACCTGTTTTATTGGATCCGAATATCAGCAACTACGATAAAATGCGCATCATTATTTTGTACGTCATTTCCAAAGACGGACTCTCCGAAGAAAACTTTAATAAAGTTGTACAACATGCCCAACTTTTACCAGAAGAAAAGCAAGCCATAATTGATTTATCTCATCTTGGGTTGAACTCTGTTGTAAATGTAGGTTTTGAGACTTGAACGGAGTAATTCTACCATTTTCGTAACCTTCATAACCCTTCATGTATTTTTTATATTCAGAGTAATCGCAAGAAAATATACCAAATCCCTCGTAATGAAAAAAACACCCAATATAAGTACGATAAGTCACGTTGGACGCCTTTAGTCAAAGATCTAATGGAGAATTGTATCAGCGATACGTTAGATCTCAAACATTTCCCGTTCTTAGCTGGCCGAGCTGCATCTAACGGATATCAGATTCCGATAAGGTTCAAACAATTTTCATTTTTTCGACAAATAAAAAGGAAGATGTTGCTTTGACTCCCGCTCATTTTTCCAGTGCTCGGTACGGTAGTTGGCATAGAGGCCAGAGTTCTCTGGTTAGGAATGTGCCTCGTTTAATCGTGTTCATCGTCGGTGGCGTAAGCTTCTCAGAAATGAGATGCGCCTATGAAGTTTCAAAAGCTGTTAAAAATTGGGAGGTGATTATAGGTAAGTTAACGATATCTCCTTCAATTACTAATTCAAATTCAGCATTTTATTCATTTGATTTAATTTTAGGTTCGTCGAATATCCTAACACCGAATGATTTCCTAAAGAATTTGATGAGTTTGAGTTCTTGAAAAACTGGGAATTTGAAATTGATTTTTTTTTATTTTCTCTTTCAATTGTTTTCTTTTCTGTTCTATTATTTTATCCGCCTTTTTTCATGCATAACAAGTTTAACGGTTTTAAAAACCTTCATTATTTTCTGACTTTTTCTTTAAAGATTCACTATTATCATTTGGTTTAAATCTCATTTTTACATGTTTTCTGGGGTGATGTATATAGTTGGTAATTACAGCAATTTGATGAAGAGGGATGATAACTGGATGACATTAATATGCATTATTTTTTTATCAATATCAACATTCAACACCTTCAGAACTGCCGAGCAAGCTGATGTTTGGTGGTTATTTGGTTTATTATTATTATTATTATTATTGTTGAAAAAAATTATATGTTTAATCATAATCTGCATCTGCATATTTTATTTACCTATTTACTGCGAAATCGAATACTGATTGAAAGTATTTCATGTTCAAGTTGAAAAATGTTTAATGGCTGTATGTAAGCTGTATGTGAATGCTCATTCGATGTTTTGCTATTTGTCTATATCTCCGAAAATTGAATTCTTCCTATCAAAAAGTGAACTTGTCCTAAATCTGATAAATCATTGCAATTTTCTGAAATGGTAAATCTACTCGCATCTGTGGAATTTGTAAATGGATTCATTGTCACCAAAATGAGACTTGAAGCAGAAGACTTGCACTTCAAATGAATATAGGTAAATTTGTCTTAAATTTATAACATTACCAGTGCCTTGTCCCAAATTTGATCGCTCATTTGTAATGGTTCGAATTAGTGAATTTCGAGATGTACCTATTACTAAGTAATTAAAACTTTTATGCAAGATCAGGTGGGTAAGGGAAGGATTGTCAATTACTTATTTATTTATTTACCTATTCATTCATTTATTCATTTAATTACTTCATAGTAGAACACAAGGTAGAGCGATTTAAGTAAGAATAAATAAAGAAAACAAAAGAAAAAACAGATTAGTCAATACAGCAAATTTATTATAAATATGAAAAGGACAGTCGACTTTTGAACCCTATTGCTATTTTTAAAACCGCAAAATAAGAGATATTGAGGCACTTTAATACAGTATGTACATACACAGAGTTGGAAAAAATTATAAATAGGTAGGTAAGGTAAATTACATTCCATTCCCACAAATTAATGAGTACTTGAACGCAAAAGTTAAAGGTACATTAATTTATATTGGAATGTTAGTACCTGTGAGATGTGAATAAAAATTACACTAGACAACGTATAGGTAACATTAATAGGCAATTAGGTACATACATACAAAGTTTTGAATAAACGAGATCTAAATAAGTATAGATATAATATTAGGCCTAAAGATACATACAACATTTTCTAAACCGTTGATGAAATACATGCATTTAGATAGGTAAATCATCCTACAGTCTGCGAAATCAACTTCACAATTCAAAACGGTATGTGTCATCATGTTAGCATATAAAATATAGACATACCATACCGTTCTTATATCATACCCTAGAAGTAGCGATTTCTTGACAATTTCTATTCCCATGATAGCATTTGAGAAAAATATTTTGGATTACGTCTTCGTTTAGCAAGTCAAAGTTATGACTAATCACCGTTTTCGAATGTTTAGGTCCACGTTTTTGCAATTTGAAAAAAGCTCTTTCGTATTGTTTCAATACCGCCTCCATTTTATCTAAACTACTCAAACAAAGTTCTGGTGCTTGGCTGACGTCTTTGGTAATTTCAACTGATGAAGGTTTATGAGTATACGATCCTCTGGCATCTCTTGGCTTTGAGAAATTAATTTTGGAATTCGGATGATTTTCTATGTCACTAAAACGGAAAGTGATGCAGCTTCTTTCATGTAATTTTTGCTTATTCACCAAACTTTGATAACCTCTGGATAAAATCGTAGGTTGCAACTTACTGTAGCCGTTTCGTTTCATAACCCAATCTTCAAATGTTGATATACAACGATCCCATTCACCAGGCCGCCACAAACTCATGTTATGAAAAAAATTAACTTTAAGTTCAGTACAATCATCGAAACTCATACAAGAACGAAAACAAAATTAATTCAGTAATGATTAGGTAAAAAAAGGAAAACTCCAATACAACACATGAGCGCTTGAGCTCAGACATTTCAAAAAAGATTATTGAAATTTTTATGGTTTCTACGATAATTCAAGGTTAAGTAATGTGTTTATTTGTAACGTAATTATTTATAAATAAGATTTTCAGCTATACTGTAAACTTTCGATTGATTTTTCACTTCATGTGCGATACCTATTAAAAAATTTATAATACCTATATCCGACTGTTTAGGGTAAGGCTTTGTCTCATTCATTACAAAACATGAAAAAGACAAATAAATGATTACTGTAGGTATCTTATTAGGGCCCACTGGTAAGTTATAACTCATAATTATACCAGAAAAGAATTAATGAGTGATTCTGAGTTTACACTTTTGTACTTCATTAACGGGCATTTACTCGTACCTACCTTCCTACCTACATTAGTTTTACTAGCCTAGAAAAAATACATAGGTACCTACGCACTACGTAGCCTACGTAGTACGTACCTATACTGTACTAAAGTACGCCAAGTTATGAGCTACTTACAGTTACATCATCTGTATCTTGATAGGTATCTGAATCCAAAATCCACTGACAGTGAGAATCAAGTGCAAAGATAAGGTTTTTATGTATTTCTAGTACGTATAACAAAAATAAATAATGTACCTACAACCTACATACATGATTTTTGCAGCAGATCAACCCTAAAATCTTATAATTCAAAACTGAATACTGATACGAGTTACGACTGTTCAATTTCGTCTACTATAGCACAATATGGCATGGCATGGTTGCATGGTTGGAGGCTTGCTCAAACTTCACTCATGTACTAAAGTAGCGCTCTAACTTACCTGCTTACAAAAACGAAGTCCCAAGTCCTAGAACAGCTAAACGGCTACCTTATACCTGGAGCTGGACGTGGGCACTTTGAATTTGTATCAATTTACGAATTAGGGCTTAGGGCAACGTTCGCTCATTACACAAATAATTATAATTTATTATTATTTTTCCATAAGAGATTTTTCACTTCTTCGCCTTTGCTCATGAGTCATGAATGAGCAACGTTCATTAATTTTCTTTCTGTCTGGAACTGGATTGGAACTGGATAATTATGCTTTTTTTGGGGGGTTACCATTTACACATTTTAATTTGAAGAACTAGCAACACTGATCAGACGCTTCTTATCACTCGAAGTCACAAATCAAATTTACAATTTTCCCTGCGACAAGTAAATCAAAAATCAACATCACCGTGTTCTTTTAAATTTTTTATTATATGATTATTATATGATTTGGTATAATTATTTGCGTTAACTAATTATGCGAGGTAAATAGTGATTAATACCTTCGTTTCTTCAAGTTTCGAGTTTTTTTTTCGGATCTGGAGATATTCGTAAGATCTTTACCATGTCTCGTAACGACAGCTCCATCTTAGAAGCCCTTAGAAAGTACTTCAAATTTGACAACTTCAAAAATGATTTACAAAGGAATGCGGTACATGCTATTTGTCAAAGTGAGCATTTTCTTTGATTTCATTAATTCTGTAAAAATGTACTACTCAACTATACGTATGTTTTTGTTTTCTTAATTTTTTTCAAGGAAAACATGACGTATTCATTTCGATGCCTACCGGCTCTGGAAAGTCATTGTGTTTCCAGCTTCCCGCCGTTTTACAAGAAAATAAAGTTGCTATTGTATTTTCACCTTTATTAGCATTAATTAAAGTGAGAATAATGAATTCCATCGAAATTTATAATAATTTTCACTTGAATTGACCAAAAACTTGTTTTCAAAGGATCAAATTGATCATCTCCAAAAGTTAAAAATACCAGCGGAAACAATCAACAGCAAGATAACAGCAAGTGAACGTTTTCGAGTAACCTACGATCTAAAAAGCGTTAAAACGAAAACCCGGTTGTTATACGTCACTCCTGAGCAAGCAGCTACTTCTTATTTCAAAGTTGATATTTCATAATTACGTTGATATGACTTCTTTGTTGAAATACTGATCTTTCATTGCTTCTCAGGCCATAATTGCTGATTTGAATTTCCACTCTAAGCTGTCCTATATCATTGTAGACGAAGCGCATTGCGTTAGCGAGTGGGGTCATGATTTTAGACCAGATTATCTCAAATTGGGAACCCTTCGTCACGAGTATAAACATATACCATGGATAGCATTAACGGCCACTGCTAATAAACAAGTATGTGTTTTTTTTCTCACTCATGATAGAGTAGTATTGCTTTTCAAGTAAAGGTATCCATATCAACTAATTTTTTTCATTTAGGTGATGGCTGACATAAAACAGCAGTTGAGATTCAAGGAAGATTATTTAACATTTAAAACTTCTTCATTTCGAGAGAATATTTATTACGACGTTATTTTTGAAGATAATATTCAAGATTCATTAGAACATCTTAAAGATTTCATTTTAGAATGTACAGGAGACGAACCAGAAAGTGTTCCAATGGTATGAAAAATGAATTGATTTATAATTTTCAATTACTGTTCTTTAATCAATCTTTTACATTTTTAAGAACCGAAGAGGCTGTGGAATTATATATTGTCGGACTAGAGAACAAACTGAGCACATAGCAAATGTGCTAATCAGAAAGGATATCACAGCTTTGGCCTATCACGCTGGTTTGTGAAGTGAAATGTCAATTTATTGAAGTAATATTGGGGAAGTAGTTTTAATTTTCAATTTTTCCAGGTTTGAAAGACAAAGAACGTCATACAGTTCAAGAAGCATGGATGGATGGACATGTAAAAGTCATTGTTGCGACCATAAGTTTTGGAATGGGAGTTGATAAAGGTTCTGTGCGGTAAGTTTTTTTTTTTTTTCGTGTGTAACATTACTCAAAAGAAAATATATACTCGATCGAGTAATTTTTGTCACAGTTTTGTAATCCACTGGGGTGTAGCTGCGAGCATACCAGCTTACTCGCAAGAATCTGGACGTGCTGGCAGAGATGGAAAACAGTCCTACTGTCGTATATATTATTCAAAACAATCTAAAAAGGCTTTAAATTTTTTATTACAAAAAGAAGTCGCTCAAGCCAAAAAGGAAAAACAAGAAAAAGCGAAAACAGCTCTTATGGATTTTGAAAAAATGGTACAATACTGTGAATCTGTAAAGTAAGTTATATTTTTTCATAAAAAGTGAATATAATATGTACTTTAAAATTCACCACCTCCTACTTACATGAACTATGTTACAGGTGTCGTCATGCGTCAATTGCAGAGTTTTTTGGTGATGAAAATCCCGACTGTCAAAATCGTTGTGATGTTTGTAAGAATGAAGCTCAGGTCAAACGGGAATTGGAGAGATTCAATGAAATTAGTTCGGCACCATATCACACCACAGCAATATCCTCTAGTACTTACGAAAATGATTTTGATGACTTGTACGGTGGCGGACGTAGAGGACAATCTCGGTAAATGTTTTAAAACATCGATTATTTATTTTAATAACATAGTTTCTAAATTTGACTAATTTTTAGAGATTATGTCGAGGACGATGATGATGATAGTGGTACTGGAAGTATTCCTAAAAAAGACAAAGCCTTGGAAAAAGAAATCAACAAACAGTTTTTGATGAGGAAATCAAATCCTCGAGAAAATGCTCTGATAGAGGAAGAAATCCTTGCCAAATCATCTGTCGTCAAAGCAGCAGAAAGTACAAGACGTAAAATAGAAGGACTTTCATTAAAGGTATTATTAGTACTTATTTTTTTTTTGAAATGACGTTTTCATTATTTTACTAAAAATGGGTTGTAGTGATTATTCGACAAAGAATGATGGTTATTTAAGTTTTTTTAACGAACTTCGTATTCATTTCAGACTAGAGAAGACTACATACCTTATTTACAAGGGTTACTGGAGAAAAACTTCGGTGCATGTTCTTCTGTTGATCCACCTAATTACAATCTGACGATTAAAAATATGAAAAATGCTGCTATAGATTTCGAGTACAAAATATTTTCTTCATGTACTTCGATTTCCATTTATAAAAAAAAAATTGGAAAAATGGTTATTATTATTATATTTTTTTTCCTATTTATATCATTTTTTGTTTGCTTTATTTAGACTTTTTTATTTTTTCTTGTAGGGCTGTGATATCAAAGCAGCAACACTTGATGGTAAATTATTCGAAGAGCTGAAGGATTATTATCCCGAACAAGTTTTTCGTGTAAAAGGAACTCTTAGAGAAGCGATTAAACCACTGCCGCCTCCAAATTCAACAGCCAAGGGCCAGGGTATTACAACAGCTAGAGAGTTATTCGAACAAATACAAGAAAACACGAAACACATTCAGAGAACTGGTATGAAAAAAGATATCATGCAACAGCAAACTTTAACTTCGTACTTCCAAAAAAATACCGAGGATGCAGAGCCAGAGGATATGAGGAACAAAACCATTGATGAAATTAAAGAAGAGCCCATGGAAGTAGCGGATTTGCCTGAAAACAACGATATCATAATTGAGGTGAAAAATGAACTAACCAAAGAAGAATACATGAATGATGCGACCTTTAATACAGAGGTTGATCTTGACGATAGTAAACCTTATGAATTTTCTCGGAGTGTTTCCTCTTTTCCTAATTTAACGACTAAAGATTCCAACACGAGCGCAAATAATAAATTAAAAAATGAAAGCGTTTCCTGTGATAATTACATCGCTGACAATAAAGCTAAAAAAAAAAGGGTCTCCCATCTAAATTTAAGAGCGAGTGCTACGGAAAGTACTTCAGATGATAATTCAATGTCTCCATTAGCGAGCACATCCCGATCCTATCCTAGTACGTCAGATAAAGCTCATGATTCAAAAAATGTACAATTTACGACAGCATTAAGCGAATTAATGAGTAAAGGAAACAATAACAAGAAGCGAATTCGAGTGGTGCTAGAATCAAACACCAAATCGTCAGTTGACAAGACAGAGCCATACAGTCCCGGAAGTGACAACGATTTTTGTGTAATCGAACCAAAAAAATTCAGAGCGGAATCGTCGAACTCCCAGGAAATACCATCACCTAGGTCTAGTCAAAACAACAGGCACGAAAGTTCGCGCAACAGTGAAAAATGTTTAGGTACGAGTTCAAGCAGACATCATCGATCAAGAGAAGACAAAAATGAACATCATTCGCGTCGTAGCAGTCCAAGTCAATCTAAACGTGTTAAAATGGAACTTCAAGACGACGAAATTCCTCGGGTAAATTGTTTAGATTCCAATGGGATGTTGAATGTTGAAAAAGTTACTATGAAACATAATGTTGCTGAATCAGTCAGAAAGTATTTAAAAAATTACTCAGACAGCGGAAAATTACCCATTGAGTTGTTTAGAACGGTGTGCAGAAATATCGTCCACACAATTTGCGCGACTCCAGAATTTGCCAGTAAGTTCTATATTTTCATCATTTTGCAATGCATTTCCTGTTCTAAATATTACTATGTGCAGCGAATTATTTATACTGTATTTAAATTTTCGTTTGTAGGTGATGAAAATGTTGAACTTTACATTCAAAAATTATTTACGATGAAAACGAAATTTACAAGTGAGGAAGAAATAAAACTGGCGATGAAGAAAATAAGTGTTGCTGCTCTAAGATGAGAATACAATTTATAATTATGTATTATTACTCTCCAGCTCTGTTTACTCGTCGTAGTCATGGGGGTTTGTTTCACGTCGAGTTTTTTTTTACGTTGCGAAGTTACTCTAACTTCGAATGAGTTTCTTCAAAGTTTATGTATCTAGTTATGTGATAATGAAGTTTTCAAATTATAACGATTAAATTTTTTATTTGAAAAATTTGCTTCATTACCATGAGTAACTTTTTACTGAAAATTTTCTTAAACGTTTATGTTCGGGAATATTGTAATAATTTATTATTACTGAACGTAGAAAATTGAAGTTTAAGAACTCAGATATTGAACCATTTTTAAAACTCCATAGACGAAACAAAAACTTCAAACTATACACCTAACTTATTCGTTTCTTCAACGACTTCGACAAGTGTTTTTATTTATCGACAAGTTACGAACTTCTCTGAGCCTAGCAGTACATATCGTCACCTTAATGCTAATTCCATGTATGTCCAAAATCAAATTCAAATTGGAAATAGGTTATTTTGTGACAAAAGAGAGCATTTCTTTTGTCACAAAATAAACTATTTCCAATTTGGATTTGAATTTGGACATACACGGAATTAGAATTAAGTTGACGATATACCTAATTAGAACCTATGTACAATGAACATCTACTAGAATTCTAGAAAATTGATGACTCATGACTCAAATCAGATGACAGTAATTTTTTGTACTAAGTACCTATAACATTCTATTCCATCCATCACCTAGCAGTAGTTATGTATTATGTACCTTGTACTAACTGCTGGGTTTATGAGAATACCTATGGATTGGATTCCGAGGTGAAGATCTGTGAAGATGAATAAATATCAATATCAATATCATTCATTATTTTATTCACAAGAGCAAGAGGAAAAAACATCTACCTAGATGACAGAATGATGCAATGCAAAAGCATATATGACTGAATCGACTGACTTGGACATTCTTTTTTTGAACATTTTGAACTTATATTTCGTTTTTCGTTTTTGAATTTTACATTACTTTGAAAGTTTTGATAGATTTAAGATAGGAATGCTTTATGACGTCTTTCCATTGAAAAGTTTAAAAAGTTAACAGCAGATAGAGCCTCTTAATATGTCTTCCTGAATTCAAGGTCATGGTTAATATTGAATTTTGATCAATCCAACCAAAAATTTAATTTAAAAAATGAAAAGAAACATGCGTGTGGTGATAATCATCATTGACCATTGAGTGTTCGTGAATTGTGATATACGAAAATCACTCGTCTCGTATTAACTTCAATTGAATTAATTTTCAATTTAGGAGTGTACAGAATTTTCAAATGTAATATTTTTGTTCGGTGTATCGGTGTTACTTCACGTAATAATAGTAACTATACAGTTGAAGATATGTCCGCCGTCATTTTCTTCGAATGAACGTTCTAATCTTAAATTGACGAAATATTTAAAAAATGACTTGGTCCAAATTAGGATTAGCAGCGGCAGTGTGTGGCAGCGTTGCGATCGGATACTGTATTTATTTCGACAGAAAAAGGAGATCGGATCCAGATTTTAAGAAGAAATTGCGTGAAAGTGAGTTATATTACAGTAATGGTGTAGCATGTTTGCATGTGAAGGATTCTCAAAGTTAAACAATAAGTACTACCGTTGTTCAAATTTTTAGAAAGAAGAGCTAGGTCACAAGCTGAGAAGGCAGCGAGAACTGCCCGTAAATCACAATTCCCTGATTTTCGGGATCATGAAGCTGTTCAAACGTTTTTCTTGCAACAAGTACGCAATTTTCATCATTTTTTTAATAACTTGAAATGTAAGATATGTACATTTTCTATAAATAACGAGTAAAATGATTTATATTCTGTGTAACCGTTTAGAAAGATATCGTTTAATCTCTTTCCAACCGATAGTAGTGGCATTAATTTGAACTATGTTACATATTGTAATTAAATTTTTCCAGATTCAACTGGGTGAAGAATTGTTAGGCCAAGGAAAAATTGACGAATGTGTGGAGCATATTGCTAATGCTGTCAGTGTGTGTGGACAACCTCAACAGTTACTAAGTGTTTTGCAACAAACGCTTCCACCTACAGTGTTCGGTTTACTATTAGAAAGATTACCAGCTTCGGGCCAAGTAAGCACAAGAATTCCTAAAATTCGTTGCTTTAATTAGACAATAGTTGGGTGTATTAATGCTTTTGACATCTATCTAGAAATTGCTTAATCATCAAATGGGAATGAAAATGGAAGACGTTGACGTTGAATAACAACTTGACACATGCTGCATTTTAGTTATTCTTAGATTAAAAAAAAGAACTATCTTAATATTATCCTAAGGTTGAAAACACTTTTTTTATTGAAATAAAAATTATCGTTTTATAATCGATTGTTTTTTTCCTTTGTTAGAATTAAGTGTGTTAATTTTTTCTTCATGTTGTACAATAATAAATATTGTTTTACAGTTATAAATTATTTAAAAGTCAATTGTAATCAAACAGTTTATTGTTTTTCAACATGATTTTCAACTTAACTTATTATTTCGTCAAATTAAACAGCCTAATCCTTTTATAATCAACATAGAAAACACCTAATTTTTAAAAACCGCATTTGATCACAGAACAATCCACCAGTGTTGCAGTATGAATATACCTAGAACTACTTGCGTCCAACTTTTATAAATAATTGTTTTACACAGCCATGCTTTGACGTACAACTTCCCAAGCATAAATTTTGTGATAAATAAAATATTGGAAAAATTAATTCCAACAGAAAAATTGAACGGCTTAGATACAGATGTTGAGAATTTGAACTTGCATCATACTCCGACTAAATTGTACGATTGATTATGTAATAAATTTAGAATTAGACTACAAAATCATTTCAAAACGGAAGATCTTAACATCACACCTAATGTATTTTTTTTAACAAACATCAGTTTCAACTCTGAGATTTCGGAGCATCTTTAGATGCTTCTTCACGAACTGACTTCAAAATTTCGGAAGCTCCTTTTTCTATAAGTAAATTTGCTACGTCTGCACCAAGTTTTTCTGCTTTTCTCAAATAAGCAACATTGGCTGAATTTGGAGTAATGCCACAAAACGACTGATGAGATTTACACACTCGTTTCCTAGATGGAATTACAGGTTGTAGAACGGAAGAGGAATTATCGTAATAAAATTTAGCTGATTAACTTACTGCGAAGGTTCTCCAGACCCGTTTTGAAATTCATCTCTGGACGTTTCTGAATCATCTTCGCTCAGAGCACATTTCAGTTCGTCTTCAACTATTTTACTACCATTTGTATTGCGTACTTGTCCATGTAAAGATAATATATTATCAGTAATTGACGAACGGACCGCTATGGGAGCAAAACAACCGCCTTCCAGTTGTTTGAGAAAACTTCGTTCTGCTAAAACGACTAAAGCGGTGTTCTGATGTATTAACGGTTGCAATAATGTTAATACAGCTTCATCTTGTTCACGGCATTCTACTGCTAATGCGCCTTGCCCAACTGCGTATAGGATATCGTTATCATCAAGTATCTAAAACATAAAAGAAAATTTTAATGCGTATGGAGTTACGAAATATACCTTTTGCAAACTATTACCTCCGTAATTTGATCAGCCCATCCAATTCTTTTCACTGCAGCGGCAGCCAAAACTATTCCGTCAAATTGATCCAATTCTTTCAGCTTTTTTAAACGAGTGTTCAAATTTCCTCTGATACTTTCTACTTTTATATTAGGGTAATAATGAAGCAACTGGGCAGTCCGTCTGGAAGAACTGGTTCCTGTAACGCGTATCAAAAATTGAAATGTTTTGTACTATGTACCAGAGTTATATTCAGATTCTATACCGATGACACTCCCTTCAGGCAATGTTTTCAAAGTCAAGTGTTTGTGTTTTGGATGTAAAATCACACAATCTCTGGGATCTTCTCTTCTGCAAAAATTCACACAAGATATTTCACGTAGGTAGTCCATCGATTGCAATTACACCGGAATAAACTTTTGCATACTCTAGAATAGCACCAATAGTTTTCATAGCAGGTAAAGTAGTAGGCAAGTCTTTTAAAGAATGTACGACAAAATCCACAATTCCATCTTCTAAAGCCTCCTCTAATTCTTTCGTGAATAAACTTTTTTCTCCGATTTTAGGCAGTGGTTGATTGATTATCTTATCTCCAGTGGTATTCATCTCCACTGAAAAATAATTTTTAAAAATACTATTAATATTGGAAGATTAATTTAAGACATTACTAACGAGTTCTTACCGATTTCAAATGTCATGTCGGAGTGGACCTTTTTTAAACATTCTATCACATGATTTGTCTGAATTAAAGCCAACTAACGAAATGAGAACAAATTGTTGAATGTAATTCAAATACTATTCGAAATAATCTGTAAAATCGAACATACCTGACTTTTTCTAGATCCTATTTTGTACGTTTTTCTCTTGGGATTTTCCATTGAATGATTGCTTTAAATTACCAGAGGCACATTCTCTAAGTGTGGAAATTCTAGTTTGTCGTTATTTGAAAAATTAATGAAATTGAAACACGTTGGGAAACATCCTTCAAAATATGTTATGCCATGCCATTCTACTATTTTCCAATGAAATCCCGAACAGATTGGTTATCAGTACTCAATCGAAATTCATACGTTCGGGTGTTCGGGAAATACTGTTATCACCAAAGTTATCACCTTTTGGCTTGGCAAGTGCATTGAAGAGAGACGATCAAAGAAGAAAGAAAAAGAAAAAGGGAAACTGGGAAAAGAGAAACAGTCAGCAACGTCAGAGACGACGACGAGCCGGCCGCGTGTCAGTGACGTGATGACCATCAGTATGACCACAACAACCGACAGAATAATTCAAATCCGTAGTCTGCTTTGTACGCCTGCATTTTATTCTCGATGCTATTTCTTCAACATATTCAATAGGAAATGTAGAAGATTCATTTTTTCGCAGGAGCCGGTTCGTATAAAATATAAAATAATACGTGCACAGTCATAATGCAAAATTCAGATACAACTCATTTTCATTTTAAAAAAATTTATAATACAGATTTACATATTCATTTCTTGAAGGTGGAATTACCACTTTTCGAATAATTATAAAATCGTTTTCAAAAATTATGTGACATCTAAGAAAAGCCAGCTAGGTGAAATAAACAGCCGGAAATCAAACTTCACAAGCACCAGAATTTGTAACTGAAATATTCACTGCGCCACTATTACTGCTCAAAGCCCCATAGTATGAAATTTTATCCTTAAGTAACAATGGGTGAAACGTTGGAAGTTCTGTTTTTTTTGGATGAACATTATATATTCCAAAAAATAGCAAGGTAACTCCGGCCTATGAAACAAAATAACCAGCGAATGAATTACCTATAGGTATATATACAGTTTATCGAGTACACGTAATAATAAAACCATAATACACTTCTCTTACCATGGATAGTGCCAATATAGCCATAGTTGTTGTACAAGTCGGATAATCAAAATATTCCAAAAGAGTTCCACCAAGCGAAGGGCCAGTCATATCCCTAAATAAAAAAATATAATGGGTAACTAAAATAATTATTAATTTTACTACGTAGATGACTGATTTTTCATCGGCATTTTTGATTTTGCAATACGACTTCGAATTAGGTCTGTAATTAACTAATTATTCAAAACTCGTTACCCAAGAGAATAGCCGCTTGACCAAATTCCTGCCACTAAGCTATAAGTTGCAATATTATCTTGGTAACCTTTGGCACTATCAAAAAATGCAACAATTACATTAATTTCAGATGAATACATCTTATTATTAACGGCGAAATAAAATATCTAACAGTGCACTCTCAATAAGAGATTTGAAAGTAGGAGCCAGTGATAAAGAAACAGATACGGCGAGTAAGCATAATGCGGACACGTCAAGTAACAGCGAACTGCAATAAAAATAAACTGAAGTTGGATTTTTACGAATAATTTTTTTATTGCTATCTAAGTAACTAGAAATATGTGTAATATGTGTACCTCTCAATGTTGATTATCGGAGACGGTCCTAAAAATACGAGACTAGTAGCTATTCCAATGAGGCCCACAGCCATCATACTCCAGTGATTATTGCATTTATCGCCTACAAATCCCCATATGGGACTAAAAATTCCGTAAACTGCGGAATATGTTAAAAACACGAAACCTGTTTGCTGGCTGTTCAAATTTAGCTATAACAAAACATAACTTCTTTTAACTATTACGCAATACTGATTTATAAAATTATCGAGCTTTTATAGGTATGTACATAGATTATATTATGTTTCAATTAAGAATTTGATGAAATCATGTTCTTGACTGTGTCAGTATAATTACATATGAATAGGTAGGTGTAAATAGGGATGTAACTCGAACCTACTTGACGTAAATGAGGTTCAAGAGTTGGATCCAAAAATGCCCACGAATTCGAACTAACAACAATTACAAGAAATATAACTAATATAGCTGGTATTTTCACCAACTTGAAGAATGATCCTGGATGTCGAGTTGGTCGATAACCTAAAGTTAACAAAAAAAAAATTAAAAAAAAAAAACAATTGAACGTATGGCACGCAAAGGCAGATGACGAAAATTAAAATATTTCTTGAAAATTGAAATAAATGGAGACTTACTCAAGAGAGGTGGTAAATAATAAAAATATAGTGGAAGCAACGACACCATTAATAATCCTAAACTATAAAATGGGAGTGGGAAGCCGCCAAACTACGAAATCAACACATCCCATTAGTGGTCAGCATAATAGGTAATAATAATAAACAAACTTTCTATGAAGGATACTCACAGCAAACATGAAACCTCCAAAAGCAGGTCCCATACTCATACCTAATCCAGCAAAAGTTTCCATCACACCCTAAACCGAAAATTCAGATATTTAGTTCATAGGTAGGTAACTGCATACTCATTATATTATGTACTTACCAATACGGCGCTCACATTATCAGGAAAAAGATGAATTACGTATATAAAACTTGCAGTTGAAAATGCTCCTGCACCTATGGCTTCAAAACCTCGTACGACAAAACAAAAAAAAGCGAATTGAGAATTGCTTTCAATATATGGCAGCGTTCTGAATACAAAAGTAGCAGATTAGAAGTTTATAGATACCTATTTGCGGATAAAAATAATCAGAGGTTTATTATTTGTATAGAAATGAAAGCTTACCCGAATAGAATATTACATATACCCGTTACGAATACTCCAGCCATGAACATGAATTTCGTTCCAACATAAGGCATCTAAAAATTATAAAATTAACATGGTGAAAATAGATTGTACCTAGACCTACGCCTAAAGTTTTGAATTCATATTTTTCTTTGGTACAAGTGAAGCGTCACAAGTATTAAGTGTATAAGTCAGTTTTTGGTTTTTATTTTGCGAC
>FIZV01072908.1:0-15728 GCA_900050545.1 Trionymus perrisii
GAAAAATTTTCAAAAATTTTGAATTTTTAAAAATTGCATAATTCGTCAAAATTTCTTAATAATTTTTAATAGTCCAATAATTTTCCAAAATTGTGAAATCTTCAGAACCTAATGTATGAACTGTCATTTTTTTTAGGAACATTAAAAAATCATTCCCCCCCCCACCCGCGCACCTGTAAAACATATCAAGACAAAACGAAACTTGAGCACTACTGAAACCACTTGAAAAAAGTAAAAATTGAAAAGGGAAAACTTTCTTTAAAAATACACAATCTTCAAACCTGCGCAATTTCCAATAATTCCAGGAAAACTACCATTGCCAGAGAAAAATTTTTCGAACAAATATAAAATGATTCTATAATTTTTTTTGTAATTTTCATTGGAGAAAGATACGTAAATTTAAAATTATTCCAATGCATTTTCTGAAAAAAAAAATTTCGCTCAATGAAACGTTTTCAGTCAATTTATAAAATTGATCATTTTTTGAAAAAATTCTGTATCCAATCTTACACGAATAAATCTCATTATCTTGTCTCCTCTTTTATACTCGAGTTTCAAAAAATTTCCAATGAACCAACAAACATTTACATTCATTTACTCGAATCCAATCGTAAACCAAAAAGATGTAGGTCTAGGTACTAGGTAGCTAGGTACACGATGACTACACACAATATCCGTACACCTTGTCAAGTAAACATTATACAGCCAAAACATAGGAAGGTACTCGTATCCCTCTAATCTTCACAATACACATGCAATCATTCTTTTACACAACACAAAAGGTGAAATGATTTCCAAACATTCGAAGCTGAAACCAAACAAGAGAAAGGCAAACATAGTCCTGTGCACGTGTTCATACCTAGAAAACGATTCACCTCACCTTGCAACGCAACGAGCAACTTTTAAAATAGAAAATAATATTAGGTATACCAAGTTAACTGAAAAATCCCTTGGTTAAGGTATACTCGTAAAATACCGAGGACATAATCGAATAAGATTAATTCGTCATATACGAGTATTTCATCTAAGCAACATCCAGCTCGGTCTAGTTAATAAACGCGAACACGCCCTAAAGGTAGATTTGCTCACCAATCCGAGTGAAATGCTTACTTTATTATGCCTATAAAAGGATGAAGAATATTTCCCGAGCTAACCTCTCGACAAAGGGCTTTCGTCCGAATCGTTGCCATATATTTCCGGGGGTTTGTCGAGATGAAAAAAACCATCCGTTACTTCAATTAGCATCAGACTATGTTTTCAAAAAGAGAAAATTGGCCACGTTCCTTTCGGCTGATTGTGAGTTTTTTTTCCAGCGCGAGCTCTACACGGTATAGAATTTTGTTCGTTACGAATAACTACCTCGTGTCGTGAGAAAATTCAATTGTTAACGCTTCGAGTACCTATACTTTTGTGCCAGAGGAATTCTTACAATACTCGTAGTTTTATGCTAGATGATGTACAATTAAAAACTGCGTATTGTACGAAATTAGAAAATTTTCATTATGTTCAACTTAGTCAGCAAAATACGAATAGTCGAGTACACTGCGAACGTGTTGCGTTGCAAAAAATTCAACTTCTAAAGATTTCCTTTTTATTTTGTAAGTCGTTTTACCAAACGAACGTTTTCATCGCATAGCAAAGGTTTCACGTAAAAATGCGATGACGGAAGTCATTTTCATGATTTATTAATCCTCCACGATGCGATGGTAAAAATATACAGGAGAATTGTACTCGCCTCGATTTTTGGTAATTTATCATCTCTTTACTTTATGAAGAAATTTCCTTGATAAATTCCCTATGAATATATATATATTTTTTAAACAAATGAGTTAATATCAAAGATATTTTTCTTAATGTTTATCACGAACTCGCCTAGGTAATTTGAAACGGAGACAGGTAAAATAATGATCGAATTTATGAAGTAATTTTCTCAAAATTTCGGCCTTTCTCGTACTTTGTTTTTATTAAATTTCAGTTTGGTAAATATCAAAATTGATTTTTTTTTTAAAATTAAAGTGGCATCAGTTCGAAAATAATTTTGATGTGTTTTTATTTGAATAAATGTAAATAGGTACTGAAAAAAATTTTGCAAGTTGTGTTGAATTTTTTTATCCAGAAAAATAAATTATACCCAGAATAAATCAAAAATACTTGAGTAAGTAAATAGCTAGGCAGTAGGCACACTCCATGAATTTTTCAATTTCGATAAATCGAACAATTTTAAATTTTCAATTCTCTATGTAGCTTTGACAAATCAAAAGATCTTTCAATTGTGGTAAATCGGTCAATTTTTAAACAAATTTGTAATTTTATTAATTTCGATGAATTTTCAATTTTCATAGATCACGACTACCTTACTCAATTTAGATAAATCGGCCAATTTTCAAAACAGTTCTGTAATTGTGATAAATCGATCAATTTTCAATTACTTAGTTCAGCAATTTCAAAAAATCAACCAATTTTTTAATTTTGGTCAATTGGCCAGTCTTCAATCAGTTCTGCATTTTTTATAAATCAAACAATTTCTGAATTTTAGTAACTAAATCCATCAATTTTTTTCGATTCAAGTAAATTAGTCAATTTTCAATCAGATCAAAATTCAATGAATTTTTCAATTTATATTCTGTGTATAAATGTTTTTATTTCAATGAACTGAAGAATCGATGAATTTTTCGATTTTGGTAAATTGACCAATGATCAATTTTCAATCAGTCTGCAATTTTATAAAATTTTCAACTTCAATAAATCGATAATTGCTCCATTTTGGTAACTCGATTGACTTTCAATCACAAATGCAGTTTCAATAAATTATCCAATGTCTCAATTTTTATCGATCAATTTCCAAATAGTTATGCAATTTTATTGCTTACGTAATTTTGATGAATTCTTCAATTTTAGTAAAAACAATCAATTTTCAATCAGTTCTGAACATTTGATAAATCTTTCAATTTTTTATCAATCTAAAAAAATTTTGATTGCACAAATTATTCAACTTCGATAAATTAATCCATCAAATCTGCAATCTTGATGAATCAATCAATTTTCTTTCAATTCTGCAAAATTTTGATAAATTGAGTAATTTTTTTTATGCTAGTAAATCGACTAATTTTCAATCACTTCTTGAATTTTGACAAATCTTTCAATTTTCCATCATTCTAAAAATTTGTCAATTCCATAAATTATTTAACTTCGATAAATCAATCAAATATGCAATTTTGAGCAATTAATAAATTTTCAAACAGTTCTGCAATTTCAATTAGGTAATCAATAAGTTTCTATATTTTGATAAATCAATCAATTTTTTATCAATTCTACAAAATTTCGATCAATTGATAAATTTTTTGATGGTAGTAAATTGATCAATTTTCAATCGCATTCTGCTATTTTGATCAAATCTTTCAATTTTTTATCAGTCTGAAAATTTATTAATTCCATAAATTATTCAATTTCAATAAATAATCAATCAATTTTCAGCTTAATCGTTTCGCAATTTTGATCAATCGACCAATTTTCAGTCAAATCTGCAATTTTGATAAATCCATCAATTTTCAACCAGTTCCGCAATTTCAATTAGATAATCAATAAGTTTCTCTACTTTGATAAATCAATCAGTGTTCCAAAAATTCTGTGAAATTTTGATCCATTGATCAATTTTTTTATGTTAGTAAATCAATCAATTTTCAATCACTTCTGCAATTTCATCAACATTATGAATTTTTATTACAACACTCTATTTTAGATCGACATAAATTTTAGAAAATTGACTTCCCGGGGTTTTCGAATGCGCTAAATCTATTTTTCGTGTTATTTTGACTGTAGGTTCAGTGGGACACTCAGGGCAAAACTCGAAATTCCCATATATGGCATGTGGGGTATGAAAATCTAGGGGTTTTCACCTCCCAAATCTGTTTTTGATTTTACTTTTTAAAAAATCTCAAAAGGAGCCTCAAGGGGAAGGTGCAAAACTCAAAATTATTAAAATAGTGAAGTGGGGAATGGAAAGAGAAGTTTTCTTGCCTCCTAAATCAAATGTTTGCTAAATCGCTCAAATTTTCGATTTTATTAAGTTGATTGATTTTCAATCAGTCTACAATTTTGACCAATCAGTCAATTTTTACTTTAGTAAATCGATCAATTTTCAATAAGGACAGCAATTTTAATAATTTCAATCAATTTTTGAATTTCGACAAATCGATTAATTTTCAATCTGCAGTTCTGCAATTTTTCAAATAAATAATGTTTTAATTTCAATGAATCAATCAATTTTACAACTTCAGCAGGTAAATCGAATTAAAAAAAAAAAAAAAAAAGAGGGTACATCAAAAAAGAGCAATTCCTCGCTCTTCAAAAAAATCATCAAATTGTTGGACGAATTTGACCTTTCGCTCTCTTCTAAATCAATTTTTTTTTCATCAAACATACGCTCAAAAAGAAATAAAAATTAATACTTTAATACCTAGATATATTAAAACACGGATAGAATTCATATGAAGTCCAGCGTTCTATATGAGCACGAAACTTTCGTTTATAAACCTTTTTGTCATCTGTCACATATTGCTTTTTTCTAAACACCAAAAGGCATCTCTCGCTGTAGAATTGAATTCTTGGCAAATATTTCCTCGAATGTCATAATAACGACGAATCGTTCTGCAATAAAAAAATATTTTCCTACGTCGAGTTGGCCGGCTGGCAGGAAACATTCGATGGATATAAGAATGTGGAAACTTTTTATTATCGCTGTTATAAAGGTCCATCATCGTTAATATTTCCATCGTGTGACAAATTTAGGTAATAACATAGGCCTACGTCGATATACCTAAAACGAATCTGTTTTTTGATACGATATCCATTGTTTAAATCAGGACTCTGGGAAATTCCCTATCGATTCCATTCTACATTCGAGCCTACTACGAGTGGGTACGTAGTACGTACATTCAAGATAGAAAAACCGCATTTGAAAATTTCGACACTGCCGGTGAAAAAATCTCACACGCTGTTAATTCATACGCCTTTGAAAGCTCTGGTAACAAAACAATACGAATGCGCCATAATGACGATATGGTGTTTTAATTTCTGACTTTTGTTTTTCTCGTCACATTAGCCAATTTGAGTTGGCGCGACAACGGCATCGCAGTGGCACATTCGGAAAATTGAAAAACTTTTAATACCAAGTTTTGTATGAAAAACATCGCACCGGATGCGTTTTATGTTTACTCTCACGAGTTAACAGTTAGTTGTAAAATTTTACACACAATGAGTGATAAGCTCGCAAAAGGCAGGCATATTTCGTGACTCGTGTCGTAAGTTAACATTTGTTTTATTTTGACACCGACTCATGCTCCGGGGCACGGTTCGCAAATATTAACAACGCATAGATAATTTATCAGCCCGATGAGAATTCTGGAGAAATTCGCAATTAGCTTATGAATTGCTATTCTATATTTCCTCATTGGCATTCTATGAACTATATGAGATTTCGACCTCGAACCATTTCCTCTACAAAATACCACGATATCCTATCTTATCATTCGATAAAATTTAAAATTCAACTACAGATACGTGTTGGACGTTGAAGGATTATTTTCTTCTATTTTTTTTTTCTTTTCAACCAGCTCGAAATAACAAATAGAAAAAAATCAATCTTAATAAAGTTTCCAACTCGTGTACAAGTTTTGAATCAGTTAACAACGAAACGTACCAATTTCAAATTCTTTTTTATCAAATGAAGAAAAACTAACGAAATACGTGAATGGATTTCTTCCCAGAGTCGTTCATTTTTACGCGCTGTCTCAGCCTCCGAAAAGTAATTTTGCGAAATGGATACGAGAAACAAAAAGCCGCCAGCGCCAGAGTTGTACGAAATGTTTCTAATTTTGATATCGTTGCGAGAATGAATAAATACAAATTATTACCGTATTAGTAGAGAGCTTATCAACGAAGGATACTCGCTTTTGAACTGTTTCGAGTTTTTGGATGAGTGTTTGATTTTTATCTGATTTTTCTTTCAGCGAGAGTTCCCTTATGGGTTAACTTTTTATTTTGTTTTTATTTGGTTGATGATTTTTTTTTTGAGTTTAGCTTTTGTTTCTTAGATTAAATTTAGATTAATTTAATTTATTTTTTAGACCCATTCTCCGTTATGTTGAAATTTAAAGTGGAAAAAAATCACCTGAAAGGGTTAAAAATTTCACTTATTTTTTTTTTTCAAATTAACATTTGCCAAATAAAATGATTTTTTAACAGTCCATCACCAATTCACCATAATGCACTGCACTTGAACTCCCATAATCAAATTTTTAATTTATATGGAAATTCACCAAACCAACCAAGTCATTATTATTATCATTATCTTCTCAAAAAAAAAAAAAATTAAGAAAGCCATTACGTACGTATAAATACGTAACAATACCGCCTTATTACATCTAATTCAAAAAAAAAAATGTTTTCCAATTTTATTTCCAAATCATCGTTAAACATTTACAACACGGTAAATAGTATACCTCGTTTGTATCGTGAATGCGGCTGCTTTTATAATCCAAAATATGAGTTTAAATATTTATGACCCGATAAAACATATTACCCATTAAACGAGAACAAAAAAGCATCATCAAAATGGTATACAAATACAAATATAAAATAAGACGAATTCTAGCCCGCTTCTTATATACTCGTAGGTACGTCTACATTTCATTCATGAATTGCAGATAAACGTGCAATATAAGCAACATAACTTTTTTTATAGCAACTTTTAGACACCTTTATTCAAATAAGTAAGTGAGATAAAATACGTAAACTCGGATCTGAAATAACTACTGAATCATGAGAAGCATCGTTATTCGCTAAGCCATATAATTTTCTTATTCAAAAATTAGAATTTTAAAAGCAAAAGTACTTACTTAAAGAACTTTTTTTTTTCAAAATTTTTTTAAGCAATTGTACCTACGGTGCAAACAAATCGGTGAAGAACAAATTTGAGTATACCTAATTTTGAAAATTTTCTTCCAAAAAAATTTTCAAGCAAAAGTTCACATAAAATTTAAAAAATAAAGTTTAAATAAACTTTTAAAAAATTCGCTTTTCACTCAATTTTGAACAAATTTAGTTCAAAACAAAATGCCAAACAATTTATGCACCAAATAAAACTATTTTTTTTTTCAA
Source organism: Trionymus perrisii (assembly GCA_900050545.1). NCBI lineage: Eukaryota > Metazoa > Arthropoda > Insecta > Hemiptera > Pseudococcidae > Trionymus > Trionymus perrisii. The sequence continues at coordinate 7,159 of FIZV01072908.1, forward strand.
TAGACAATATGAAATTAATTTTAAAAAATTTGTTACAAAAAAAATTCATGCAAATGAAACGCAAACTATTTCAATTTCTCAAATTGTTTTTCAATAAAAAATTTTAATATTTTTTTTTCAACAATCAGAATTTTGAAAAATTATTACTTATTTTTACTTTTATAAAATTTATGGGGAAAATGCTTTTGAATAAAATTTAAAAAATTTACTTTCAAATAAAAATTCAACACGTATTTTTTAAGCAATTAAAGAAAATTATTTTAAATAAACTTTCAAATAATTTTTTTTATCAGGATCACCTTCGGTTATTTTTAATTTCCGAATTTATTTTTGTGTCCCCCCCCCCCCCAGTTGTTTCTTTTTATGAGAAATAAATTCCTTATTTTTTATTTTTCCCCTTACTGAATTTTAATCGGCTCATGGCCACGCCCTTTTTTTTTTGCAAAAATGAAAAAATTGACCAATTTTCAAAGCTACTTTAAAACATACTAAAGTTGTTCTTTTTTTTTGAGAATAATTATTCCACCCCCTCCCTCACCTCATTTTAAGTAATACCTTGAAGCTCTCCCAATTGAAAAAAAATATCGAAATTTTTTGACCTACGTAATATTTATAGTTGTTGCTTTTTATTAGAAAATAATTTTTTATTTTTCTCTTAACCGAATTTCAAGTGGTGCTACTGTTGCCTTCCATTTTGAATTTCAAATGGCCAAATGTCCCCCTCTTGATTTTTTTTCGAGTGATTAAGAATCCCCCTCCTCGTTGGTTTCATTTTTCAATCCGCTTTTTTATTTTGCTCAATTGAGATTATAAAAATCTTTTTTAAGGAACATTTTAAATTTTTTTAAGAAACGAATTGACAATTTTTCCAAGATTTAAAAAAAATGCTCTGAGAGATTTTTGGACTAAAATAGTTTTCCTGAATAATAATTTTTTATTAATTTTTTTTATGCAATTTTTTCTTCAGAGATTTTCTATCCACTTTTTTCATAATTTTTCACAAAAAAATAGATGAGAAGATTTTTGAAAAATTAATATTTTTTTTGAATTATTTTATGAAGTAAATTTGCAATTTTTCTGATCAAGAAATTATTTTCCATTTCATTTTTTCAAGACAATTTTTTTCTTCAGAGGATTTTTGTACGATGATTTTTCTACCAACTTGTTTCTTTCACTCGAGGAATTTTTTTCCAAAAAATTTCTTGGAGTAATTTTTTAAATTTAAAATATGTAAATGAGCTGGAAATTTGGAATTTTTTGCACAGAAAATTTTTTCTGAATAATTTTATTCTTTTTTTTTAAATATTTTTTCTTCAGATTTTTTTTTATAGGTATTATTTTTTTCAAAAAAATTTTCAAGAAGATTTTTTAAAATTTATTTTTTTATTTTTAGAAAATATGAACGAGCAATTTTTCTGAGAGAAATTTTTTTTGACTTGAAACGATTTTTAAATAGGTATATTTTTCGTGGGATGGTTTGCAAGTTATTTCTTCTCCTTTTTTTATGAAATGGCATTTTTTTTAAAACCAAAAACTTGAGTAAAAAGCCAAAAGGTCAAAAAATGCCAACAACGGCTAAAAAATAAAAATGCAAAAAAAATTTAACCGACTTCTTTCAAGCACTGCATTTTTGTTCGTGAAAAATTTTCATTATTTTCACCTTCGCCTCCCATAGGAATTTCCTTCGGTAGAAAGTCTGGTTAAAGTCGCCGTTTTCGAGCCTCGTAATATTTTCCATTTAATTTCCTACGCTTTCGTGGCCCTGGAAAAGTCTCCAAGAGTCGACTAAATGATTGTTTATTCTCGCAAACACTTAACCTAGCTGTGTACCTACATTTTGGCATATTTTTGTACAGACCGAGAGTCCTCGATGGTTAATTAATTGTTCCCGCGAGTGAAATGAAAGTTATACGACTATACGTGTAGCGTTGATTCTAGGCAATTTATTTTTCAATGCGGTAAAATAGGTGTCGAGTAATTTACGTATACAAGCATCGTATGTGGTGCAGGAGGTCTGCGACGATAACACTGGCGCAAATAGCGAATATTTTGCAAAGTTGAGGCTGTGGAATTGCCTCGTGGGAGTTGAAAAAGGGCGCTTTTCTTTTGGAATTTGTTAAGTTTTGGTAAGTTGGTGCTTTTGCAAAGTTTTATAAGCGACGCGCAGCACCGAGAGGAGGAATTTACATTCTTGCGGTTTAATAAAAATGCAAAAGTTATCTTTAATCCGTGTCTCAAGTTGGTAGATTTTCAGGCATTTGGCGAATTGAAGTTTTAAATATTGCAGCTTTAGGTTCGCCTAGATTTAATTTTTTTTTAAAGATATTGGGGATGAGAGTTGTTGTTTTGAAAGAGGAAAATACCCTAAGTAATAGTGCTTATTGCCTATATCGATTAAGGGTTAATCGTAGTTGATTGTTTTGTTGCTTGCTCCGGATGTAGCTCTCGGCTCTCGTACTGGGTAGTTCATCCGAGCGTTTGAAGATATTCACGCATGCTACGATATACCTTTGGTGAAGCTTTCGAAAGACCACCGGTGATAATGCGAAATTAACGACAAATCTGGCGGCGGTGAAAAAGCTTGCCAGTAAGTTTGATGCTTTAAAGGAAAACATAATATCGCATTCCCGGAGGCATTATAAAAGCTGGCCGGATGAAAGTTAATCTAACGAGTTAGTCATGCATGGCTTGAACATCCCAAACTATTAAAGGTATACCAGTTCCAATTTACTTTACACATTACGTATTCGTCCTATCTTGCGTGCATATTGCTTTTCTGCTCTCTGCTGTTGGTAAAACCACCTCTCGAGTTCCTTGATCTTTTGACCTAAAACTTTTACACACTTTGATTTGTTATAGCTTAAATCGACTACATTGTTTGTTATGCTCGAATTTCATTCACAATCCGCGAAGAATTACCGCAGAGGATAAATTTAATGGAAATAAATAGGAGGCCCGAAAGTGTTGCCAATGGTGTAACCGCACATTCGCGCAGTATATAAACACCATCACCAACACCGTAAACCAATAACCTTCTTAATTAAGAAGTTGAAAAATTTACCCTCTTTCAGATTGTGTAAATACGCCTTTAAACGGTTTTTAAAATCTTTTGTCATAAGTTACCGACCATAAAGGGTTCGCGTTGGTATTAGCGTAAACTTTTCTGTACGCTGCGCGAACTTCTTAACGATTTTTGCCTCGTAGATATTGTCGTATAATGAGCTCAAAGAGTATTTTCCAGCTAATTTCCACTTTAATTTTTTCTCCTCCGGGTTTTAAATTTTGACTTTTTTTTTCTTCTTCTTACTAACGCCATTGTTACCAGAGGGAGAGGTTTGCTTCGAGTTTTATCACAATGTTTTTCTTTTCAACTTTAGTTCTACTCGTTTGATTTTTAGTGCAATGATTGAAAATTTTCGTTTGTGTAACCTCAGTTACCTACAAGTTTTGTTGAGAGATTAAAAAAATGAAAAATGAAACTTGTGCAATCCCTGAAAAAAATATACATACAGCCTACAGGGTTAGGGTGTTCTAGTATAAAGGGATGCTTAAAATTCATTTCAAACCCCTAATATTTGAAATACATGAGGCACAGCTGAAAATAAATTTAAGTATTTTGAAGTATCAAATCTGAGAGAAAAAATATAGGAACGCCCAGAAAGTTGATGCATTACTGTGTAACTTTTTTCAAGAGGGGGGGGGATGTTTTGTGGAATAAAATTCAATATTTCAAAGAACTATTTTTAAAAAATTCTAAATAATTTTTTTCCATATTTTCAAAAATTAACTTTGAATTGCCTAAACTTCAAAATTTTCAAAAATTATCAAATTTCTCAAAATCGCTGAATTTTTAAAAATTCTCTAATTTACAAAAATTACAGCATTTCCAAAAATCGTCATTTTTTAAAAATTGTCATTTTCTCAAAAACTGACACATTTAAAAAAAATTGAAAATTCAACCCATGGAACATGAAAGTCTGAATCGATTCGAAATATGTTTTTAAGATCTTCCAGAATTTGTGAACACCACTTTCACAAAATTTTCAAACTTTTATTTTTTATGACCACTTCATAAAAATTTCATTTCTTTGAAATTTTAGAGGAAAGTCGGGACTTCCATAACTTCCCTGTCAAATACGCCACTAAACGTAACCCATTTATGACTTCAATCAACAATTTTTATGATTGGAAATTTTTTCGATTGAGGCCTCAAGTATAGAGATTGTAGCGATTCTCTGGGAATGGAATGAGGCCTGGAAAAAGGGGAGGTGCTCAAAAATGGAACTTGAGTCATTTTTTAAATAATGCAAAATTTCAGATTACGAATCAATGATAAAATTTTCCATTTGTATTGCTGCTTCAGAGATTTTTTTTTACCAAACCAACGAAGTGTTTATTTCACATAACTTGCCTATCAAATATCAGGGACGAGAATTTTACCTAATTTGCGAAAAAAAAGTTGGAAAATTGGGAGAGAAACCAATGTAAATGGTTGTAAAATTACAAATATAAACTTGTACGAAAACCAGCTCGAGTATAGGATAGGTTCTCGAGAGTCTTGATATGTTATACTCGACATAAATACGTATGTATATGTACTATTTATGTATGTAGATAGGTACTTAGGTAGATACTGTTGCATTGCATCGTGTTCGCGTATTTCTCTACTTATACCATCTTTACATACAAGACGACCACATCGTTAACGCATATTTCGTTTCGCTAATTAAGTTCGACTGTGGCTATGGCTATATGGCTGGTCGAACGAGTTTCCCATTTTTACAATATTATTATTAGTAGGTATTCCATTCGTCATTCTTGGAATGTTTTCAACAAATTACGATGGCGACGCGGCGGGAGGCAGCGAGCTGCCTTTATTACTCGAGCCTGGTGAGTTATGAGCGACGATATGTCATCGCGCGGATGACTTTAATCGGATGTACGAGTAGCTACCGTTGCTGCAGGCTACCATTGTAGTACCACATCCGATCTGGAATCGATTTGTTTGCGAGATTAGGCCGGCTATGTCGAGAGACCGCGCAGGGTTGGCATCTGTTGCGAAAATTAGGTCTGCACGATGGATCTGGTCATCTACCGGTCCATCGCTTGGCAGGTTCGCATTGGTTTGAAGGCACCTCGAGGATTATATTGTCTATGGTCGACCATGTCATTATTTATGGATTAGATTTAGTTCTTGCTTGCTTCCTTTTTGCTTTCTTTACAATCCGAAGCGTGTCGCGTTCTCGATCAAATAAAAAGCGAAAAAAATTCCTTCAAATATTGCGGAATGTTCGATTGAATCGGTACGCGTGTTTGGAAAATAATCCAGCTATTAATGGATGGGTCGGAGGAAGAGGGTCGGGTAAACGATTGTACAAATTAACTTACACGATATTCGTGACTTACGTTTGGAGCGACTCGAGCGGCGCGGGCCGTATTGAAGTTTTGCATAGTACGAGGAAGATATTTTAAGGCTGTAGAGTCTCAATTTTACATGAAAAGAAAGCTTCCGCTCGATTGGATTGTTAAAAGCGATTTTATGACTGATTTTTTGTTCTAAACACTTTGATGAATTAATTTAACTTGTAGGTGTGTCCCTTTTCCCCTCTCCCCCATTCCTGAGGATCCACCACGTATTCCTCTACAATTTTAGTCATCACTGAAATTCAATTTGGAGCAACCTTTGCCCTTCAAAAAAGCAACAATCCGTTTTGAAAAAAGTTAAAATTACCTTTTTTACATTTTCAACGAAAACTATCGAATTTAGAGCAAAATTCGTTATTACCGAAACTGTTTGAAATTAAATTTCTTTTCGAATGTGGAACGTCACGATCGCTTCCCTCATCCCCCTGCCGGAATGAGTCTACTCCAGCTACTTACAACATAAATATTCTCCTTTTTTTTTGCAATTTATGTTTGGAAATTTTTTCAATTTCGGACAAAAAACAATTCACTTGAATTTTGTTTTCGAATCGTTTTGTTTTCAAATTGCTTGTAGCGTCAATTTATTTTATTTGAACTTTTTTTTTCTTAAGTCTAATCAATAGATTTTTCAAATTTCGTTTCAAAACAAAATGTTCAATTTTTGCCAAGTGTAGGATTTAATAATCAACTTTTTAAAATTCTGATCAAAGAAGGATTTTTTTAAATTTAGTTTGATAGCATTTTTTTTTTGTTAAATAAAACGTTTGCATTTTTTTTTTAAATATTCGAATTTGGAAAAAGTTTTTTTTCAAACTTGGCTTTAACCCAACTTTTCCCAAATTTTCGCTACATAATTTTTTTTCTTTTATTTTTACCAAAAAAAAATTGTTTTTTGAGGTTTGTTTGAAAACCAATGTCTTAAAATTCTAAAAGCAATTTTTTCCTTTTTTTTTAATACCAAATTTTTTCTAATTTTTGTTCTCAAACGAATGGTTTGCATCTTGTTCACAGAAAAAAAAGAAGAGAAACAATCTTATTCGAATTTTGTGTGTGAAACAGTTTCTCTCAAAAGTTTGAACGTAATTTTTTCAATCTTGTTTTCAGCTCAATTTTCCCTAATTTTGTTTGAAAAATTTTTTTCAATCGAAATTTATTCCCCTTTTTATCCAGAAATTGATTTTTTTAAATTGATTTAAAAAAATAGATTTGTTGAGTTTTATTTAAAAATTAATTTCCTTAAATTCTGAGATTTTTTTTTCTTTTCGTTTTTGCCTTCAATTAAATTGTTTACATTTGTTTTTAAAAAAAATTAATTCTGTGCTAAAACGATTTTTTGAATTTGGACAATTTTTTTTTTCGAACAGAATTTCTTTACTTTTAATCGAAAAATAAATTTTTCAAATTTCGTTTCAAAACAAAATGTTCAATTTTTGTCAAACATTTAATAAGCAACTTTTTAAAATTCTGGTAAAAGAAGAATTTTTTTAAAATTTAGTTTTGATAACAATTTTTTGTTTTTTTTTTGTTTCCTCAAATAAAATGTTTGCATTTTTTTTTTAATGTTCGAATTTGGGAAAACACCTTTTTATCAGACTTGGTTTTAACCCAATTTTTTCCTAATTTTAGCTGGACAATTTTTTTTTCAATTTTAGGTACCAAAAAATTGATTATTTTTAAATTTTGTTCTGAAACAAATTTATTTTAAGGCTTGTTTGAGAATCAATTTCTTAAACTTCTATAAGAGAAGTTTTCTCCATTTTTTTTTTTTTTTTTTTTTTTTTTTTTAAAAAAATTTTTTTTTTTTTTTTTTTTTTTTTTTTCATAACAAATTTTTCTTATTTTTGTCCTCAAAAATCGTATTGCAATTTTGTGAAAGATTTCTCTCAAATTTAGTTTGAACGTAATTTTTTCAATTTTTGTATAATTTTTTTTTTTCAATTTTGTTTTTAATCCATTTTTCCTAATTAACCCCCTTTTTATCCAGAAATTGATTTTTGAAAAAAAAATTTGAATTGGTTTTAAAAAAAAAAATCGTAAGTTTTATTTTAAAACTTTATAGTTTCTTTAAATTCTGAGAAGGTTTTTTTTTCGTTTACTTTTTGTTTTTTGTTTTGTTTTTGTTGTTTTTTTTTAGGAAAATAAGAAAAAATTGTATTCGAATTTTGTGAAAAAAAAAGTTTTTCTCAAATTTAGCTCACTGAACACAACTATTTTCAATTCTGTGCAAAAACGATTTTTTGAGTTTTGTCCTTTATCCATTTTTTTGAAAACTTTTATCAATTTTTTTTTCGAACAGAATTTTTTGACTTTTAATCGAAAAATAAATTTTTCAAATTTTGTTTCAAAACAAAATGTTTAATTTTTGTCTACTCGTAATACGTAACAATGACCCATACTTTTTAAAATTTTGAGAAAAGAGGGATTTTTTTCAAAATTTATTTTGATAACAATTTTTTCTGTTTTTCTACTCAAATTAAAATTTTGCATATTGTGTTTTTTTTTATGTTCGAATTTTAGAAAAAACTTTTTTTTTTCGAACTTGCCTTTTATCCCATTTCTCTCAAATTTTGGCTAAACATTTTTTTTTTCACCAAAAAATTAATTTTACAAATTTGTTCTAAAACAAATTTATTTTGAAGTTCGTTTGAGAACCAATTTCTTAAAATGCTGAGACAAGTTTTCTTTTCTTTTTTTTTTTTTTTTGGATAACAAATTTTTCCAATTTTTGTTCTCAAACGAATTGTTTGCATTTTGTTTTCAAAAAAAAAAGAAACAATCTTATCGAAATTTTGTAAATCAGTTTCTCTCAAATTTATTTTGAACCTGATTTTTTCAATTTTTGTACAAAATTTTTTTTTTTTCAATTTTGTTTTTAATCCAGTTTTTCCTCATTTAGTTTGAACAAATCTTTTTTATACAGAATTTTTTTCTCTTTTATCCAGAAATTGTTTTTTTTTTTAATTTATTTAAATTTTTTTCTGAGTTTTACATAAAAACTAATTTCTTTAAATTTTGAGTAATAAAGTTTTTATTAAAATTTTTGCCTTCAATTAAATTGTTTACATTTTGTAAAAAAAAAAAAAAAAAAAAAAAAAAAAAAAAATGATGGAAGGAAGGAAGGAAGGAGAAGGAAGGAAGGAAGGAAA
>FIZV01073056.1:0-28188 GCA_900050545.1 Trionymus perrisii
TACATTACTCTTATGGAAGTTAAGACGGGGCAAGATAGACAAATGAGTATGGGGAATTGGAATTGGCCCTTAAGAACTACCGGAAGTGAAAAAAACTTGTTCCATCACTAAAAGAAAGAAAAATGTCCTGTTTTTTCAGTAAAAAATTATTCATTTTTTTTAAATACAGAATTTCTCAATTCTTTATCTATAAATTTTTAAAAATGAAATTTTTTACAATTCCTTTTTTAAAAATTGAAATGAAATTTCTGCAGACCTTGAAAGATTGAAAAATTCGTAAATTATTCCGCAATTAACTTTTTTATTATTGTACAAAGTCTCTCTACGAAGAAGAAAATTGTTAAATTTTTTTAGAATAAATAAACAGAAAAAATTTTCTGGAGAAAATAACTTTCAATTCCTTTTTTGAAGAAAAAAAATTCTCAATTTATAGGTACCTATTTTGATTCAGAGTAAATTGAACAAATCTTTTGTTTTATTTTTGTTTTTTTGTTTGTTGTAGAAAAAAGTCCCGATTCTTTTAAAAGATAATCTTAATTTTTTGAAAAATAAAATAAAATTTCTAAATTTTTAGATTTTTTTTTTCAAATTTTTCGTAGGAAAAAATTTGTTATTTTTTAGAGTAAAAAATTTCTTAATTTCTTTGAAATAATTTTTTAATTTTTTCCCCGTGAAAATTCCTTAAACTTTTTGGTGATTAAAAAAATCTTACGATCAATTTTTTGAGAGAAAAAATAAAAATCATACGCGCATTCCACCTTAAAAAATTCAACTCATGCCCGGCCTTTAGAGATAAACCTAACTACCTACAGTCTTACAGTCCTACACCCTAGAAAGTTCGGATCCTGCTTAAAATCTTTATTTACTGATTAAGGAAATTCTCGGATTTTTTTATTGAAAAAATTCCTACAAAATTTTTAAATAGGTAATAAATCTCTAATTTTCCTTAAGATTTTTCTCAATTAAAACTCAAACCTTCCTTTAAAATTTTTGGGAAATTTTCAAAAAAAAAATCGCTCTTAGCTTCTCAAAACTCAATTGCAAAAGTTAGCTTAAATAATTATAGACTTTGATTTTTCACAATTTTCATCCCAAAAAAATTAGACATTTTTTTTTTTTTACTGAATAAGCTTTTCTTCGCTTTAAGACTGTAGACTTCTCCAAGACAATCAGATACACTTACACAGGAGAGGTTGAGAATGAGAAATTCTAATTACGAATTAAAAAAAAAAAATACAATACGGCTGATTCAGAGTCGGCCCTGGTACGTTGCCTCTGGATGCCGTACGTAAAGTAGCAATGAACGTACAGGGTGTCTCAGAATATCGAGCATCCTAGGTTACCTATCTTTGATGAGTTGGTAACATTGTTCACATTCAATCAAATGCATACAATGTTACCACTAATACAAAATGTGCTAAGATTTGCTCGAAAGTAACGATAGAGGTGCTCGATAATCTGAGACACCCTGTACAACACTGCGTTACCAAAACAATTCGAAATCGATGGATGAAAAAAAAATTTGAAGTGAAAAGGAAAAGGGTTGTCGCCTTGTCGGTTGTCTGCCAGCCTATGAGTGAAAAATATTGAATTAATTTTTTACGAATAGAATGGTAAAAATGGTTATTGAAAATGAATACGATGAAGCGAATGGTGATGAAGTAAACTACAAGCAGGAATATAGGAAGCTGAAAAGGAAGCTCAAGCTATTAATTTATGTAAGTTCAAATTCAAGTTATATTATTTTCTAATGAAGTAATCAAGAAGTACCACCCAGGCATCCATCAACTGAAATTATTCCTTTTTAAATTTTAAATTTCAGTCCATTTTTCTTTTTGAATTAATATTCATGTTTTTTAATCACTTACTTTCGATCTAATGCCTACTATAGTATGAATTCTACAGCGTTATTTTCATAGTTCGTACAATCATATCTTGCCGATTATAAGCTAAAATTGAAATTGTTTACAGGAAAATGAATGCTTTCAAGAATCCTTAAGAAGCACAGAGAGAAAGTTTCTATCTGCTACGCGAGATCGAAACTTTTTATTAGAACGTTTGTCGACTTATGAACCAGTTGATACTGGTACTAGTGACACTGAAGAAACGGCTGAATCTTCAGACGATGAACATTTGAGAACGAGCGTTAAACGGTAAATTAGTTACATTTTCCTGTCATCATTTTAAACCAATTCCTTGTAAAATTGAATATTATTTCTCTAATACTTTCCTAACGGAAAAAAATTGTGATACGGTTTCACAGTCGGAAAATTGAAGCTAGTGGTTCTTCTCGTGGTTCTGGTTTATCTACACCGCCAGGGAGCTCAAAATCTGGTACGCCTGTTCGCAAGAAGAAAACCAATGTCGCAGTCAATAAAAGTGGAACGTCAAAAACGCTTTCTTCGATTCCTTCTTTGGTGATTATTAAAGTTGAAACAGTTAAATTCAGCATGCGACTTGAACTTGTTTTTATGGTTATAACGATTTTTTTTTTTATTCAGCAAATGACTCAGCGTAGTGTGAGTCATGATATTCTTAATGGAAATGGAGAAGGATGCATGACTCCCGAAGAAGTTGAGCGGCATTTAGAAGCTAAAAAGAGACAGGTTTCTCTAACTCCTGAAAAAACGTCTTTGACGTTGCCGTCTGAAATGTTCAGTAGTGACATTACACTAGATAGGTAAAATACTTACGTACTGAAAAATAATTATTTAATGAAATAAGACTACATGCGATAAATATCGTTCAAAATTGATTTTTTTTCCAGAAAATCGAACGATTTATATGAAATAGAAAGTTCTTCAAGTAATATTGGAGAAGATATGCCCGTAGATATGATTTAAGGGGTTTCGATAAAACCGAAATTCATTTCGATTTCGATCACGCAGCGCAGCGTATTTTATTTTATTTTTCAGTTTTCATTCTTTGTGAAAATTTCCATTAGGTACGACTGTAAAAGTAATGACATAATTTCCTATATTTTTCGATTGAAATAAAGACTGAAAAACACTGGTCTTTTACTAAAAAAAAGCCCACCGAATTGAGTAAATCTTTTTGGGAAAAATGAAATATTTAAATTATTTCTAATAGTATTAGGATGAAACCAAAGTCTAAATGCTTTTAGTGTTGAACTAGAAATCTCAAAATGTTGATTGTAGAATGCAAATGACAAATTCATGTTCAAAACTTCTCAGTATTAGTTGTATCTTGAATGTTCATTGTTGTGAGAATTTTTAAATTAATCCAGGTAGGTACATGAATAATACTCTGATGAAATCCATCATCTATGTCATCTTTTGAGATTTTCATAACAGATAATCCTAATTTATTTATAACGGAATAAAATTCTTATTTCCTTGATTGTTTTTTACTTTTTTTGAAATTTCAGTCAGAATAAAATAAGGTCAAGTATTCGTACGTTGTTTAAACTTGATGAATGATATTTGCATTGTACCTTCCTAATTGAGAGTATGAGTATTTTGTTTCGTGAAAATGAGAAAATTACGGGTACACTTCATGCTAGAATGTTGCTAGAAAGCCTAGAATCGAGAATATACGTAGAATATTAGTATAACAGTGTTGTTCTTGTTCATAATGTAATGCAACATTGAAATAAATTTTAAATTAAAGGTAATATCATGTAATATCTAAAAACAAAGGCCAGGTCAATTATCAAATCATTAATGATACAAAATACACTCACAATGCAAAATACAACTTGGCATCTGCAAAAGTGCAAACCCAGCGAATTTGAAAAGCGCGTCGTCTTGGTCGTCTTCGATCTTTGAGAAAGTGCTCCTTGTAATGTCGATAGCCATTTTTATCGAAAGTTGTTTACTCGTGAGGTTCGTGAGCTGCTGATAATTTTAGATGGGTGGATGGTGGAAGAGAAAAAGACGTATCCATCGTATCATTCAATGTCATGTGTTTAGTGTTTTATCACTCAAAATTTATGTTTCTTTTTAGTAGTTTCTTCATTTCAAATTAATAATAATTAATAATACGTAAATAAAGTAAAATACAATTAATACCACATGTTGAATGGTAAAGGAATGTCGTGGTTTTCTTCATCTGGGAACTACTTTTGAATCGAGATTAAAGTGCTGTAGCCCAAGATCGCATTCAGTTTTAAAATTTCAATTATTTTCTGTTGGTACTTGATTAACGAAATTCTTTTCGAACGTTTAAAGTTGTGTGTTTCATGACGGTAAACATGTGCTTCGAATGCAGCACCTGAACTATTATAGGTAAGTACACTTACCATACCGAATCTGCTGAATATACATAACGTCGTATTACTTTATTACATAAAATATCTGCTGACTTACAGATTGTCGTGGAATAAATGTACCTATGACTAGATGATATTATGTATTGTATTATAAGGACAACAAACCGTCGTAGTTTAAATTATCTGCTGCATAGTTTTCCTCTATGCAAAGAGGTAAGAATCGGGTATCACTTTATAATAAAATCATTGCAGTCCCTATTCATATTTAGTAAAATGAAACGGTATATTTTAGTTCGCCACTAAAGCATCAAAGGCCATCACATCGGAATGCCTAAACTCAAACCATAATGAGAAAGAAAAGTATGAAAAGTCCTCCATACAAGTTATATCAGCGTTACATAAAAAAGAACCACTATGTATAACCGTACCTAAATCACCATCTACTGATCAATGGGAAATAATCTCAACGGATTGGAAAAATATCCATTTAGAGTATTTAAAACTGTCAAAAATAAGATTAACCAGTAAGTATACCATATTAAAAATATATTGCTTATGTGCACTTTTGATTTTGATTTTGATTTTTTTTCAAGCATTGGTTGTTATTACGACAATGGCTGGATATGCGGTAGCAACAGGGCCGTTTCAATTAGGTTCATTTCTATGTTGCTGTGTTGGTACCGGTTTAGTATCTTCGGCAGCCAATGCCATAAATCAATATCATGAAGTTCCTTTTGATGCGCAGATGTCTCGCACCAAAAATAGAGTGCTAGTGAAAGCTCGTCTATCGTAAGTTTGAAAACTTATGACGATTTTGCGAGTATTGTTTCACTTTCTGTTGATGAGTATTAACTGAATTGTTTTTTAGACCATTACATGCTCTGGGTTTCGCAACTGGGGCAAGTCTCAGCGGCCTTTCAATTCTGTATTTCGGTTGCAACGATTTAACTGCATTGTTAGGAGCATCGAATTTAATTTTATACACATGTATTTACACCCCGTTGAAAAGAATTAGTATTCTGAATACGTGGGTTGGATCTATAGGTAAATCAACTTTAGTGAACGAATACTTCTATGTTATATATTTAGATGACTTACTTGCGTATTTAAAAAAAAGTTACGATAAGTCTTTAAATTTAAGAGCTAATTCCATCTCCTCGGTTTAATTTCGCCTAATATTTTGTTTTTGTTTTTTTAGTTGGAGCTATTCCGCCAATGATGGGGTGGGCTGGTTGTACTGGAAATTTGGAACCGGGTGCTTGGTTGCTCGGAGCAATTCTATACGCGTGGCAGTTCCCTCATTTCAATGCTTTAAGTTGGAATTTAAGACCCGATTACTCTCGTGCGGGATATCGAATGATGGCTGTGACAAATCCTGGTAATTCAATTAATCCTTCTTGTTAGTAGTTATTTCCAAAAATTGAATATTCTTTTTTTTTTCAGGGTTATGTCGCAGAACGGCTTTACGTTATACCGCCTCGCTTAACGTATTATGTTGTTTAGCTCCTATCTGTGATATAACAAATAATTATTTTATAATATCAATGTTACCATTGAACGTGTATTTCACTTATTTAGGTGAGAATTGTTTTACTGACCTGTTGTTAATTTACTTTAATTATTGAATACTCATGCAATTTTCTTTCTTTGTAGCATACAAATTTTACAAACAATCTGACAGTTCTAGTTCTAGAAAATTATTTAGATTTTCATTGCTGCAATTACCAATTTTGATTGTTTTAATGTTGGCTTGTAAAAAACAATGGTTTTTGAAGTAAGCTACCAATTTTTATTTATTCTTTAAGAATTTCATTTTCAAACGACATATGTAGTAATTTGTAATATTCTCTTTCATTTTTGCAGAAGTAACCCTTCAAGTGTAGAATCTGACGGAAGTGTCGAAACACCCTGTTTGCCAACTTCTACAGAAAAATCAAATGTGTACTCCAATGTGAATGCCATCGTCACAAAAATGGCCAAACTTTCTTAATCATTCATGATGAAGTATGAATGTTTTAGCTCAATTGTTTCTAGTCTGCTAAAATATAACCTCACAAATGCAGAATTTCAACAATGATTTTACGTCTTATGAAAGTCAAAGGCGGTGAAAATTAATTAGATACTTATATTGAAAATTTCGTCACACCGCCAAGGCTACCAAATATTTGTAATTTTTACAATTTCTAAAAAAAAAAAATTTATGCAGATAAAATGCCTTCATTACAAATAATACGTATTTTGCTTTCGTTCCAATTACCTAGTTTTGAAAACAACGATTTCAAGTAGTTTATGATTTTTAAAATAGATTTCTTGTAAATAATTTTTAACGACATTTTTTATTTCTTACTTTCTATTACGTATGACCTATAACGAATTACTTGGAAATCCTATTTTAAAAATTGAAGAAGTACCTGAATCATATGCATAAAACATTGTTCTGTTGACATTTTTCGTACTGGGAATAATTAGCCTTTCTGAAAATTTTTACTTGCCTGAACCATTATCTTCGTTAGGCATCTCAAAATCGATAGAAAACCCATTATGTGGACGTGAAGATTGTGATCAGATATTGGAATATGTAGTCGTATACATCATGCAATCCTGTCATTTAAAAAATGGCTCTCGCGTTTAATTATTTATTTCACTACGCAGTAGTGTCTCAATTTTGTCAAGTTCAGAAATGCTTTAGTTTATGTCATTGATCTGTTTTAATTTCAAATCTTGAATAATAAAATGCATTATTTGAACATATTATGCCTATTTTGTACACTTTTTGCTCTTGGTTTTCGGTGCGTTTGGGATCTGTCATCGTTGGCAGCCTTTCTCTCGTAAGTACCTATCAATAGTAATGAAGGACAAGAGTAAAACAGTTTCAGGTAATATACATATTTCTAACGGAGTATCGATATTACAGGTACAAGGCTTGGTTCTTCTTCTAATTGGTGTCGTTGGATATCGAAACCACGAATTGATATCGTTCGTTTTCGAAACAATCGTCGAAGACAATGATATGTTATTTGCAGAGAGTTACTTCGTTTATTTATCAGAAAGTAAATTTACTTGAAATAAATCACTTTTGATATTTTTAAAGAGACGATATATATATATATATATTTTAATAACCAAAAAGTCATTTTGATCACAACCAACTCATTCTAAATATATTATGTATGTTATAGATACGGAAAAAGTTTTTGTTGTATTCTCTATTTCTCAAGCTGTGTACATCGTATCTTGTATTTTGTTAATTATTGGGTCATATAAGGTAAGTCTCACGTGCTTGGTTCCCTTGATAGCTTTTGCGACTAAGTACACTGGTCTTGATTTTTTTCAGCTTAATATTCAAGCAATAATACCGTTCACAATTTTGGAATTTATCAGACTAGTGCTTTTAACGACATTATGCTCAACAGTGATGTTACTCGTAAAGAAAAATGTTTTAGACTTTAATGTTCTCATAGCATGTATTGTGATAGGTGGATTTATACTGCGTAAGGATTTTTTACCTTATTATTCAATCCCCTTGGTATTTTGGGTTTCTTTTCCTCGCTTAAATAATTTTATATCATATCTGTTTTCAGTATTTTTGTACTATCTATGGTTGTGTCCAGTAAGTTTGATCCAGTGTATTCTTCGAATAAACACAAAGAAAAAAGAAATTCCAAAGATGATATTAAACAAACAGCACCTATCCTTGTATTACGACTACCTATCAGATTTCAAGTTCAAACCGGTGATGCCAAATCAAGATTATTATCAATATCAATACGGAAATTTACCAAAACTACACGTTTAAATTTTCGTTTATGAGAATTTATAACAAACATTTCACAATTAAAAATATTTAACTTGAAAACGCAGCTCCAACTCTTCTCGCTTTCAACAAAGCTTTCTTCTCTTGCAGTTCTTTCCTCTCGTTTAATCTCCTCTTGTATTTTAACAATTTGATTTCTTTCTGTCGAACTATTCTAGATTGCTTCATGCTCTTGTATAGATTTTTGTACTTCTTTCTAATCATTTTTTCTTTCAGTTGTAACATCTGTTTGTAATCTTTCCGTTCCTTACTTCTGTTGTGTCTGTACGTTTCTCCGGCTTTCACTTTCATATTTTTGAGCTGTAAAAAAACACAGTTAAAACAAAAAACAGTATCGATGTATTATTAAATTATTTCCAACAAGTTGAGAAACTACATTGTCTACTTCCTCGTCGTTTTCCTTTTCCTCTTCGTCTTCATCGTAATCATCGTCAATCATATCTTCTACGTTAGTAGGCAACTCATCGTCGGATAAATCTTCTTCATTGATAGCTTTGTCTAAATTAATAAATTACCATTTTAGTGTAAATTCACGAAGTTGAAACACAAATCGAAGAACACAATAATAACCTTTAGTCAAAACGTATGTAGGATCATTGAGAGCTCTTTCTTCGGGTGGCACGTATCTGTGAGTTCTGTAATCTTGTGAAAATGGTGATAAATGAGGAGGCAATACAGCTCCGATGAAATATTTCTCCACAGGTAAAAGCTGTCTGGCGTTGATAGAATCAAATACCCACTGCGGTTGCACGTAATATCTAAACACGATTAATTACGAAATTCAGCGCGATCAAGTGATTTGTATTGTTCGAGGATTGATAAATGTACAAACCTAGATATATACTGCTTATTTAGTTTAGGTCGGTCAACAATTTGATGAGTTATAGATTCATCGTCTTCGGAAAAAAGTCGTCCATCCGGGAACGAAGTTTCTCCCCAAGAAACTTGAGCACCGAAACAGCGTAAAATAAAGACCAAGGTTTCCCTAGGAACTTCACGGCTCAAAAACACTTTTAAACCTTCGAATAATTTTTTTAGATTCCTCACTTTTTCGTACTCTTCGCGCGTTTTATCCGCTTGTTCAGCGTCTTCTGACTGCAATAATAAAGGAAAAGTAAGGTTAATAAAAGAAAGGGTGCGATTTAATTGCACGACAAAAAAATGTGTTTGCACTATGCACGAAAGATTTCAAAGTCAAAATTACCCGTCCATGACAAAAAATTAAGTTCAAAGACGAAAGTGCTTATTCACGACATTAAGTAATTGCACGACATTGAAAGATAATCCACGTCAAATGCTCAACGACAAACAATTATTACAACCGATGTAAAAACATAATCCCAGTCAAATCTTTAACGAGTAAAAATTATTTATAATGGAATTTATTTGCAACTGAAGTCTTCGTCTAAATTAAGTGCAAATTTGCACAGTTGAAAAATGAAAATGGGAAAAATCGATAAGCAAAGTAAAATTAAAAATAAGGAAAATTAAAAAGATTACGTTAAAAAAAAATCAAGATTTAATTTAAATAAATGAGGACCGGAATGGAATTAAAATTTAAAAAAAAATGATAAATGAAGTCAAATTGAAAGTTGGAGAAAAAATAAAAAGTTAAAATAAACATAAAATTCCATTGGAAATAATTTAATTAAAAATTGAAAAAATTGACCGATTACAAAAAATTATTTATCGTGGATAAAACTTATTGGTGGCGAACGAAATTATTTATCGGTAATGAATTGTTTTCTCAGCGAATATCTTATTTTGTCGTTGAGACCCTCATTTACTTGTTGCTTGCAAACATTTTTTTGGCGTTTTTGATTTAACGTTTATTTTTCATTCGTCGTGCTAACGCCCTTTTATTCCCCTGAATCACTTGAAAATTACATACCATTGGAAACTGGTCCAATTCAACATTATCCAACTCTTCAGATGATACACCAGTTCGTTTTAATGGAATATTCAACGCGCATACTCTATCTGATAAACTAACTCGGTCATCAACTGTTTCATATTCAAGTTCTTCAGCTATGACAAGTAAATTAAAATATAGTTCGTTGTAACCAATTAGAAATAAGGATTTGCTCTACTTACTTGTATATCCTTGCAATTGGGGAGGGTAGTGTAAATTTAATAGATGGTATAATCTGAAATTGACAAATCCAAGTAAAGTTGTGTATAATTCAGCAAAGGTTGCCATTGTTCGGAAATCTACTTCATCGTTAGTGGTAGGCTGTGTAAAAAATATAACAGTGAATAAAAATAAAATTTAAAAAATACCCATAGCGTTTTGATTAATATTCACCTGAAAACTGAAATTATGAGGTACAATCCAAGTAATCACCTGTCCTCTCAATTCGACTTGATAATAAATACCTTTTATGGAAACAAATACGTAACGTAACGCTCGAGCAGCAATTACGACGTGCATAAATTCAATGGTAAGTCGACGACAAAAATCAGTTAAATGCGGTGGGATGGATTTTCGTTTGGGCATGGCCGCGAACATAAAACACAATGTTAAGCAGTCATCTAAATCACGTAGAGCATCAATAAACGTTGGATATCTATCATTAAAAAAAAAACACATAGCAATAGAAGTAAGTAAAATCGTACGAAAGAAAACTTCCATTAATTAAGAGTACTCTTCCAACCTTTCTTTAATGACATGATCCATGTCCAACAAGGGAATTGTATTGCCATATCTTTTTGCCATACTATAATCTTTCATGGATTTCGCTCTTTTTATTCTGCGAAGGTGTACCTATTAAAAAATGCAAGTCAATACAAAACGTTCAAAAATATACGATCTCAAGTTTATGATTTACTTTTAGCTCCCGTAGTTTCCAAACCAAAGGTTCGTGAAGTAAAAACTGAATATCTTTTTTGAGGTATAAAGTTTGAATTCCAGTCTTTCCTTGCTGAGCTCTCCGTCGGTGTTTTGGTTCTCGAGGATATATGCCTTTCATAATACATAATGTACGAAAATCACGTAAAGTGAGCTGAAGTTTATTTAGGGCAGCTTTCCTGGTGATGAAACGAGCACCCTCTCCAGCTTGATACTGTCGAAAGAAGCATATGAAATGAACACAGTGGAAACTTCTAAAAAATATGCAAAACTTCTTACCTTTTTCATACGTTGAACCATTTTCCTTGCAAGTAAGTAGCCAGATTATCCAAAAAATAACATTCTTTGGAAAACGATAAATTCGTAATTGATCAACTGCTTATTTATGCTTTTCTTTTTCGAGTATTATTAATTTTTAAAATTAAAAAGAAAATTAAAAGAAAAATGTAAAAGGACGTGTTTATCTCGATGGTTTATCTGCTCGCAGTTGGCAAGCGTCGCACGTGCCTTTTGACTTCCAACAAGTCCCTGGCTGAGCAGATTTTGAAACCAAGAAGCTAACAAAGCTATGAAGCTAAGTGAGCTATGTAAAGTCTTTTTTAGTTTTTTATTTATTTATTTAATTAATTATTTCTATTTATTTTGTTCATTTTTTTGCAGGGGTGGAAACACAATTGGATATTCGATTGGTTTTGGTTTTGTGTTGTATTTGTGTTTGAAAAATACCGGTTTTGTGTTGTGTTTCCAAAATACTTGTTTCGTTAAGGTTTCTTGTTTATTTTTTCATTTTTTTTTCAATATTTTGCCTAAAAAATGAATGCAATTTCAAAATGAACAAAATTTAGACGTAAAATCACATCACACACAAAAAAGCGAAGCAAATCAGCGAAACATCTTTCTAGGCAAAGGCATTCAGAAACAAGATCACTACAACAGGTTCACTGCGATGAAAAATTGACAAACTACGATCAACGGGTGAAAAAAAAATGAAAAACACAAAACTATCACGAAACACAAAACAAATTCAAAAAATATTGGTTTTGGATTTGGTTTTGGTTTTGTGTTCTAAAAAAGATTGGTTTTTGTTTTTGTTTTGTTGTGTTTTTACGAAAATTTAGTGTTTCGTTTTGTACCGGTTTTGTGTTTTCACTCCTGTTTTTTTGATTGATTAATTACCGATTGATTGATATTATTTTAACAAATGTTAAATGGTTTAAATTTTTTACAAAACGAAAAGAGAATGATGATTGAAAGTTGAAACATTAATGCAAGTGAAAAATTAATGAAATATTTTTATTATTTTTTTTTTTTAATTTAATCGAAATGATCGTGGAAAAGTATTGAGTCAGATATTTACGTATAATAATTATGTAGAATAATTGTAGAATGCGTCTTTTTAGGGAGGTAGGTAGTAGGTACCTATTATTTTTTTTAAATTTCTGATTTAAAAAGAAATAAAAAATTTTGAAGATAATTTACGAACCGTTCAAGATAACAATAATAAAATTATTTTTTAAAAAATCAGAAAAAACCGAACAAGAAAATATTGTAATTAAAAAAATATGAAAATAACATCTTAAATAAATGAGATAATGAATAAATTCATCGAAACAACAGTCTGTATACTTACATGTATAAAAAAAATGAAAGGTAGGTAGACATCTTAAACCTCAAAACGAAAAAAAGTAAACGAATAATTAATTTGAATTAATTCGATCTAAACGGAGAAAAGCCTTAACGTGATATTTGTTACGATGTGGCGCTATCGATGCAATTAACGACTTATTTTCTTTGCCAGCTCGATAGAAATATGAGTTCAACACGTCTCTAACTTTTATTCTTGCTTCACTTGACGAACAAACATCTGACACAGTACAATCTACTCAAAAGAATAAAAAATATTTTTCAAGACTACATCAAATTTGAAAGCATCAAGTATCTAGAACTTACCTAAAAAAGTTTCAGCATTCTCTCCTAAAATTACTGCAGAAGTTACTGCTCCGTATTGATCTTGTAGATATGTCTTCAAGCACAATAGGAAATTTAGTTCTTTATTATGTCCTGTAATGTGTAACGATAAAATTTTTGATACAGAATTAGCATGGCATGGTAATTGATAAACAAACGTACGTAATTGATTTCTTAAATTAGTCAATTTACCCAGTACTTTACACTTGCTACAAAATGACACCGGTTCACTATCCCTTGTTAGCCACTCCCCTCCTTCATAGGGGAAAAATCCTTCGCACGTAGAACAGTATGATTTAATCACCGATAGGACTTCTTCTTCATCACAGTCTTCTACAAAGTGTTGGAATTTTTCAAAAAGGTATTACTTTTTATTCAAGATGAGAACGATAAATTACAAAATTTGGCTTACCATCAATATCAGGACTAGTACTTATCAAATTTACTTTAATATTGAATGGATCTTTAGACATAGGCTGCGGCCATTTTAAAAGATAATTTTCACTTTCTTTAAAACCTAAAAATTGCGAAGGTGAACATTTTGTTTTAAAATTTATATTCTTCAATTATAAAATTGAGTACCATTACGCAAAACAAGATCGTTTTGAATGCGAGAAATGGCGCTTCCGAGGACGTCGTGTTGCTCCGAAGTAGGTGCGTTGCTAACTTCGTTTTCAATTCGAGGCGATTTACAACGACCAGGGCTACTTCTCTGTGAATCTATATCCTGTAAAATACGTAGACTATTATGAAATCAAAGAACTCTCTTAACATATTACAATTTCAAAATGCGCAATTATTTTTATTCCACTAAATAATTTATAATTACTTACAGCTTTTCTTTTATTCGTTTCGTAATTGTTTTCTAGATTGTCGGTACTAGTCGGGTTATCTTGATTTTTATTCAAATCATCATTTTCGAAAACAATGCTTTTATCAGGATCAAAAAGTCTTCTTTTTTTAACGATGTTCAAGACAGTATAATTGGATTTGGATGGAACTTCTGATCCTCTTCAAGATAGAATTAATTAGGCATATATTTATAAACATATTGTTTAAATTATTAACACCATTAAATTTACTTCAAGTGATTTTCTTTCGGTGGTACTACTTTCAAATTTTCCCAAATTCCTTTCATATAGAATTTCAGATAATCGATGGCGTTAGTTTTCATGAATCTGGTTTTTGGTATCACTTCAACGTTGAACAATTCGATTTGATCACCAATCTAAAAAAAATAAATAATAACCCTATTATAATGAATTCGATGAACAAATTTAGCATATCAGAAACAAGAGTTACCTTTAATGCTTTGAAATTTCCAGCTGGTTCATCTATTACAACATCAATATCTTCACTTTTTGAATCAAAAGATTTAGATTCGGTGATTACTTTCGCCCACACATCCAAATTCAAATTTAACCGTTCACACGGAACCGTACATTGGGTTCCATCTCGTATTCGTAAAACTACAACAGGACGATCTTCATAAACTTTCGCGTAAGATACCTAAGCATTCAAACATATGTATTTACAATAGATATAATTTGATCATTTTTAAAAGCAAATAATTTCACCGATAATTACTTCTCCAAGAAGATTAATTTTTTTATGTTTCAATTCCAAAGAATTCAAGGAGGTAAATGGACGAAAGTTGGTTACATTTTCCAACGCCCATTCTTTCAACTCTTCAACTCTCTTCACATCTGAATCTAAAACAAGGAACTTATTAGAAATTTTCTAGAATTTCCTTCACATCCTTCACTTATCAATAAATGATGGGGAAGATATGTTACCAGTTAAAGTAAATGTATTGGCTATACTGTGTGTGATACTGGTATTTTCTCTGTCGAATACGACAACATCACGACCATGCAATACTTTGCCATTAAGTACGCCGTTATATTCTTCGACCTGTTCAACAAATTAAAAGATAAATAAATACTATACGCTGCTACACGTTGAATAATGTTTTAAAAATTTTTCCAACATGTAATCGATGAAGACGTATGATGCAGTTGGTAGATATGTTAGGAAGCGCTTCAAAACTCGAAGAAAATATCGTTACAAGGAAGTCGTTAACTCCAGAATCGTCAATAATATTGATTATGAGGTGATATTTATTGTTGCTTAATAAAGTTGGTTTCTAGAAGTGATTAAACACACTACAGTAATCCGTGAAAGTATAATATAATATGAAACTGAGGTTTATATTAAATACCTTGATAATTCTTCGTACAATTCCGTAAACGTTAACTTTGCTATCTTTTTTAAGCTGCGCCAGTTTCAGGTATTCATACTTATCATCTATACACTTTTCATTTCTCCTCTTAAAAATTTCTTCATCGGTTTTACTTCTCTTCGTATTTTGTTGAAATTCTTTCACCAGGTTTACCATTACATTTCTTGGTTTGGATATTTTTCTGGACCGCGAATCGTTTGCTTTTTCAATACTTTCAACATGTTCAAGTAATAAGACATCAGAACTTTCAGACGTAAAAGGACTAATCTCGTCACTTTCTGTACTAGTAACTGAAACTTGACAATTTTTCGAGGTAGAAGGAATAGGACTTTGGTTAGTTGAACTACTATCTGGACGCTCAGAAGGAACGGGTTCAGTAGCAACGCTTCCAAAATCGATTATTCTGTTTTCCAGCAGTTCAGAATTGATATTATGAAAGTTGCTCCATCGCGTCTAAGAAAATATCGTATCGCTTATAAATAACATAAAATTACAAGCAATTTTCCGAAAATGTTAACAAACCATATTTTTCCGTTTATAAAAGACATTGGCGATGTCGTTTGATCGTTCTAATCCTACGATGATTTGCTTTGAGAAAATTGAAGGATTGCGATTAAACGACGGGATCGGGAACAATTTAACATTACAAAAAGCTAGACAATCGCCCTCGTCGATATCTAAATTTCCCACAAGTTGAGCTGCTTCTTCTATAAATATTGCTTTGAATTGAAGTAATTCGTATTTATCAAGGCTGCAAACTGTCAAAATCCAAAATAAGTACCGTAAAATCTCACTACTATGAAATAAAATAACTAACCTTCTTTCAGAAAAATCGTCAGAGTATCTTTAACCTGATATTTTGATTTCTTAACCATGGGTAACATTTGAATGACTTTTCCCTAGAATTCAAAAATATGAGTAATGAAATTTATAACCGGAATAAAGGTAAAGATTCACTTACCGTAACGAGCGGTTTCTTCGTTAAGGACACGTCTTTCAATGAACATATATTTCCTAAATGTACTATGTTATCTAAATGTTTGTAAACTGTTTCGATGGGTGAGGAATCCATTTTTCGAACAAGGCTAAGTTAATACGGAAAGTTGATAGATACAAGCCATCATTCAAATAGGAACTGTCATTATTCAGCGCACTGTAAAAATTTGCAAATGCACGAAAAATTCTGAATTTCGTGATTACTTCATAAATAACTTACTACATACTAAATTTCTAAAATGTTCTAATTTTTAATTTTCAATTTTCAATTTTTCATGATAAAAATATTGGCTTACGCTTACCCTAGCGTTGGCGCGATAATGTTTGATGGTCGACTATCGTCGATGTCGATTCATCGATTTCAACTCACCTCGATTAATAGCAATAGCAATAGCAACCAAGCAACCAATCAACGTTCGTGTCGTGCGTGAGTCGGTCATGAGCTCATGAGTGCGTGATGTTTTCCACTTTTCCTCCCCTGTACCATCCATGAACCATTCCATAAGGCTTCAATCATGCTCCGCATACTCCATAGTGTTTGAGTGTATACTTGTTTGTATCTATAGTGTTTTGTTTTAGTGTTTGTTATCAATTCAATCAAATTTCAATTCAACGTTTTGTAATTTTAAAGATTTGCATAATTTTGAAAAAAAGTTACCTAATTTTTCAATATGAACGCACCACCAACATTCGAATCATTCTTATTATTTGATGGCGAGAAAAAGTACGTATTTGCTATACCTTGGCCAAAAGAAAACCTACAGATTTTTTGCGAGAACTTAAAAAATTTTGTGTGTAATAATAAATTTCATTTCAGGATTTTAAAAGAACTTGATACAAAAGTTCCTAATGCGGCCATTTTCACCATCAATAAAGAAGACCACACATTAGGAAACATGATAAGAAAGTAGGCAGATATTATTAAGTATCATTACAAATTTGGCCCCAACGAATGTGTTCTGATAAACATATTTTTCAGTCAATTACTGAAAGATCCTGCCGTAATATTCGCCGGATATAAAGTGCCTCATCCACTAGAACACAAGTTCGTTTTAAGAATACAAACCAATAGTAGTGATTGTGCACCGCAAGATGTTCTTTCGAATGCAATTACTGATTTGATTTCTGAATTATCTTTGTTCGAAGAAAGATTTAGAGTAAGTATTGTCACACATTTCCGTAAAAATTTACCTCTGACTAATACCGCAATTTTTTTGTCTAGGATTCGTTACGTGAGAAACGAGAAGGACTAGAATAACTTAAATTTAGTCTTCAAGGTAAATCATAAGAAATCTGCAGCATACTTTTGTAATATACCATGAATCCCACTTATTTTTAAAAAATAAAAAAAATAAAAATGGAACATTTTGTATATTTTCATTAAAAAACAAAAATAAACTCGCATTTAAGTAAATCAACAAATATTAGGCACAATAAAAAACAATTCAGTAATTTGACACTTTCCCACTAAAATGGGGAGTACTTTAACGAACAAAAACCATTCGAAAATAAAATACATAGTTATCTCTGTATAGCACAAAATTCTTTACATGAACATAAATTAAATTCAATTAACATTTTCTATAAAATAACAATACTTCAACAAAATAATCAAATAAACCAAGTGCACAAAAACGATAAAAAATTAATAATTTCACTAAACAAGTTTCAAATAAGCATTTTAAAAAGTAATGAATTACTCGATGTCAAATGAAATGAAAGTAAATTTGATTAGTAATTCTCTTCAATGTTGCATTCTACTGTGTCATGACCAAAAACTGTAAGAAAAATAGATGAATTCATGTAAAATGTACAGATAAGTATCTCTCATAATTAAATAAAGTCATTCGCTCACTTTCGCAATTTTCACAATAAGGTCTTGGAGGAGGTTTAACTTTGGACGTATCTCGTTTAATAGTAGGCGGTGAGGAACTCGATTGTTTAGGACAATCTTCTGTCTCGTGTAAATCAAATACGTCGCATATGTCACAAAATTGACGAGGCGCGATGAATTTTGGTTTTCTGCATTCTCTGGAATATTAATTATTACTTGAATTAAATAGAAAACTGTTTGAAAATAAGAATACATAGTCATACTAACAAAGTTTCAAAAGGATCTTTGTTTTCTAAATATTGTATTCTTTCTAATAAATTTTCATTTTTGCGTTGCATGTCAACAATGACGGAATTTAAAAATTGCACTTGGCCTTCTGCTAATTCTCTGGCTTCAACGAGCTTATTATACCGATCATCTGAGAAAAGATAGGTATCATTGATTAGCAAATTCAACTATAAATCTACACCCGTACATTGAAACAAATATTACCAAGTATAGCGGTGTCATTGTTATTCAATAAATTATTCTTAGATTCTGCACTTTCTGGATACGTATTTTTACCATGTGATCTGAAAGCAGAAAAACACATTCAATGAAACATGGATCAAATTAAATATTCTTCTTGAGCTTTTTTTCAACTTACAACGGGATTCTAGAGCCAGTGCCATTGGTTAATTTATTTTCATTAGTAAGGACGTTTATATTTCGGTTGGCCGTGTCCAAGTTGTTTTTTAGTTTAGTCAATTCTTCATTTACATTTTCCAGTTGAGTTTTTACAGTTCTACATTCATCTTGAAGATTTTCTTTTTCTGATAATAAGGTCTGGATACTTTTTGTCGAAGAAGCTATTTCAACTTGATATTTTTTCTCGTTGTTCGACATCTCGTTATTCAGGGAAACTATTTTTTCACGGAGTGAAGCAATTTCGCCATTTATATCCGCGTATTCTTCTTCTTTTAGCTTCAAATTTTTATTGGCGTTTTCGAGATTTTTCAGATTTTCTTCAAGGTTTTTCTTTTCTGTCATTATTTCGTTTTCTCTACTTTGTAGATTATTTTTCAAAGTATCAAGTTCGGCTTTCATATTTTCCGCTTCCTTCAGCAAAGAATTATTGGCGTTTTCCTAGAAAAAATGAAAAAAACAATAGTAATTAAACCCCACTATTATTAGCTTGAAATAGGTATTTAAAAAAAAATGATATTAAATGCAAACGTAAGCCTGTGCTGAATAGCATTTGTACTCCCATTTTTATCACATTTTTATATTTTCAAGAAAATTTTTCAAAGCGGCTACCCCGTACCCCCTTTTTTAAAATTGAAACTAATTTTTCACTTTTTAAAAATTAATTATCATAGAGTAATAAAATATTTTTTTACAAATTGAGATTTTTTTTTCAAAAGTGTAGTAATCGAATAATTTAAAAAGCATCATAAAATATAACCTCTACCGCGTAAAAAAAATCTTAAAAAAGAAGAATTTGATACAGAGCAAATAAAACACAATCCTAATAGAAAGTAGTGAAAGTGATTCATGATATTACTTACAGGCAACGCACCGCTAGTGCCCAACTGCATAAAGCGAAATATGACGCACAAAGAAGACAACATTCAAAAAAACGTATTTGAACACAATAAGTATAAAATTACGAAGAATGTTAGAAGTAATAGGAAATCCTCCGCATTCTATTTTAAAAATACCATATAATTTAGAAAAATTAACCTATCATGAGGATTTTTACGAAAATTTCTATCATTACAAAAATAAAAATAAAAAAATATTCCTAAATATTTACTAACCAACGATTCCTTTTTCTTTTGAATTTCTTCAAATTTTTCTACTTTGTCATTACATTTCAATTGTACTTCGTCATATTTCGTGTTCATTTCATGAATGGTTTGTTCTCTCTTGAGCATCTCTTCGCTTAGTAGTTTATTTTGAGACAAATATTCTTCTATTCTTTGTTCCAAAGCACTATTTTGAGAAGAAATTTCTTGTAGATGACTTTTCGTCAGAGAGTTCTCCTGTTTTATGTTTTCGAGTTGCTGCTCCAACTCGACTTTGCAGTTCTCTAAATCTTTATAAGAATTCTGCATAAGATCGGAACTATTCTTTAAATCTGTAAACGGTATAATTTGCAAATCATTATTTTGATATCTATTGAAAGTACGAAAATGTTTGAAGTAATATTTTCACCTTTTAAATAAGAACACACGTTGTCTAAAGAAGATTCGATATCGGCTTGAGTGACTAAGGATTCATTTTGATTATTACCCAGGATTTTATTGAAATTATTTAATTTTTCTACAATATTTTTCGTGATATTCTCGCTATTTGTCATTTTTCCGCTCAAATCCAACTCTTTCTTTTTGAATTCTTCGCATTGGTGTTCTAGCGCCTTTACTTTCTCTTCTTTACTTTGATTCTCTCGGACCAATTGTTCAATTTTATTTGTTAGTGTTTCGTGCTCATTCGCATTTTTAGTCTCATTGAAGGTAACACTAACTTCGTATGACTTTTGTAATTCGTCATATTCCTTTCTCAGTGCACTCTTTTCCTCAATTACGTGTTTCAATTCATCACTTATCTTTTCCACCTCTTTCTCCAAATGATGTTTCTCTTTCTTTAAGCTTTCGCATGTGGCACGATTCTCTTCATCTTTTGTTTGTAATTCTTTTCTAAGGATTATGGTATCTTGTAAGAGATTTTCACAAGTAGACGATTTATCCGCTAAATGTTTTTGCAGAGTGCTCAATTCTGCTGCTAAATGATCCTTGTCGGTACATGCGATTTCCACACTTTTGAAGTTTTCTTCGGAAATTTTCAGTCGATTTTCAATATCACTTTTTACCTGTAAAAACAACGTACATTATCAAATATACAAAAATTTGTTAATACCTATTTGGGAGGGGGGAGGAGAATAAAAAAATAAACCTCTACCTTATCAAGTTCGGCGTATTTATGTTCAAAGTTCTTCAATTCATTTTTTTTGGTTTCAATAGTCTCCAAGTATTCTTTTCTGGCATTTTCTTTTTCTTCGTTAATTTCTTCTATGAGCTCATCTTTTCGAGAAATCACTTCGGCGAGTGTTTCTATTTTTTCCAATAAAATAACATTATTATGCGTAATTTTTTCCATTTGCTGGGATAATTCCAAAAAACTATCCTTCAATTCCACGGGACACTTTTCAATCAACAATGACAAACTGGCGTCTTTTGAGCGGAAAATTGATATTACATTACTGGCTGTCTCGCAACCTAATACTACATTGGTTATCATTTCGTTTTCATTTTTCAAATCACTCGATAATTGAGTTAAAAAGTTTACAGAAATTTCTACGAAGTTTTTCCACTTATTTTCGCCGGCTACGACCGCCTCTGTTAACTGTTCAATTTGCTTAGATAGCTCCTCCGTTCTAATTTTATTTTCATCCAATTCGAACTGTAAATTAATGCTGGCACCTTCGAGTTCCGTTCTCAATTCTTGTTCTTTAGTCGACAATTGAACGGCAATTTTATTAATTTCATCGTCTTTTTGTTTTACCAATGACTCTAGAAAGATTGATTTTTCTTTCAAAGAGAGAACTTCGCTTTTAATCAGTTCATTCTCCTTTTCAGCATTGTCGATTTTTTCTTTCAAGGATAGAATTTCTTTCGATGTTTTTGTTTCGGTTTCGTTGCCGATAAGAGTTTGTTTATTCGCTTCTTTTTTCAACGTATCGATTATTTCATCTTTACTTTTTTCAACTAATTTCATTTTTTCTATCGATTCTTTCAATTGTGAACATGTGTTTTCTATATTTGTTTTTTCTTCTGCCAGCGAAGCCAATTGCTTTTTGATCGTATTCAGTTCTTCTGTCAGATCTTTGTTATCATTTGGAAGACCAGTTTCAGATATGGATAGCGTCTCATCGTTATTGTCTGAAGCTCTGGAGAGTGGTGCTTCGTATACAAGAGACGAGTGAGGGGAATTCACTATACTTTCTAATGTTTTCAATTTTTCTACGTATTCGTTGTTCAAAGCCTGCAAAAAAAAAGGATGATTTTAATGCAGGTACCTACAAAAACATGATGAGACGATGGAATGTATAAAACTCGCATATTTTGCAGTATCTACCAAAGACTTTTTTTTTCAACGCATTCGCTTCAGGATTCAATCAAAATTTTAAAAAATTCAATTTTGTTTACCTGAATTTCTGACTTTGTAATGGACTCTTCTTCGTAGTTAAATTGAAGGTCTTCAATTTTTTTACGTTCTTCTTCTAAGTGACTTTCCAAAGATGACTTGTCTTTTTCCAATTTTTCAATGGTTTGTAGGAATGTCGTTTTTTGTAGTTCGAATCCAGAACAAACCTGGGAAAATACACACATTTAAAAATCTTGTAAGTTGGTATACAAGTAATCATCTAGAAATAATTTCAACTTACTTCATTATACTCGTTTATCTTGGCCGCTAATTTTTTCTCCGCTTCCTCAGCTTGAGTTGCTGCTCTGATGATCTCAGCTCTTTCTAATTCTTTCTCTTTCAGCAACTGTTTGATATAAGTCTCTTTTTCTTTGAGTTGCTCCTAAAATGTGATTGTTTGCAGTGAAATTAGCGTCATGACAACTGTTTGGTGAACAATAAATTTTTTCATTTTTTACAAAACTTGCATTTTTCAAAAAGAACACAGTAGTGTAAGAATGCCAAATACGTACCTGGCAAGAATTTTGAAATTAAGACGTGGAACTTGGTCCTTAGGGTCAAAAAACTCGGTGATCAATTTTTTAGCTCCCTACCTCACTCCCCCACACCTCCAGTGAAATCAAATGTTTTTTTTCATTATAAGTTTTCATTTTTCTACAATTCTTGACCGAATTTTTTCAAAATTGCAAGGATGATAGATCCTACCAAGGATTCGTCCTGGAAATTTTTCTATTTTTCAGTACTTTCCTCAGTATGGAAATCCGAATTTTAAGGTTCCAAAGCGTACCTAATATCTTACTTCAAAGTTCAAACTACGTATAGGTATGTACAAAATATTTTTTCCTGAATTTTTTAATATGATGGAAGATCCTCGAAAACGTGAAAGCCACAATTTTTCGCCCTTAAAACAATCCTCTTTTATTGTAAATTTTTTTCCTTACAACACATATTGTAGAGAACTCCTGAATAAATTTCAATCAAATCCGTTCATTTTCCCCCCTTTTCTTACATTTCTCCTCAAAATACCCTGATGACGTCATTCTGAGAATCCACAATTTCCTCCCAGATGACCTAAGGGTCTAAAATTCTTGCCTGTACATATTTCAACTTAATATTGTATATACAATACGATTTCAGTAAATTTGAGAATTTCCAATTTTTTTCAATTTATTACGTAAGGTATATAGGTACCTTTTCAATTTTTCTGAAGTTTTGACTTGTGGTATATATCGAGGTAAACCATGTTCAGACATCAATTTTAGAACCCCACGTCATCGGAGAAGAGATATAGCCGTGTGCTTTACAAGTACCTACCTAATTAATTTTCTACATTTTTACGAATTTTTCAAGGTGGTGCTCAATTTTTTAAGTTGGCGCCTGAGCACATGAGTTGAGTACCTCTTCTATGAACTTCATTTTGATTTGAATCCGAATAATAAATACATTAAAAAATTCCTACATCTTATTCCATTAATGAAAGGCAGTGGCGAATCTGAGAGGGAAAATATGGGGTAGTCAGAAAGTTGATACAGCTTACATTGACACTTTCAGGGGGGGGGGTGGCTGCTTTATGGAATAAATAGAAAATTACATTCTTCGAAAAACTGTAATTGTATTGTTTTTAAATTCAAGTCTTCAAATTTCTTTAAAATTAAGATTTTTTTTTCACTTTTTAAAAATTATAGAATTACCTAAAATTTTCTAATGTCTAATTCACATAAATTTTTTTTTTCAAAAATTGCAGCATTTTCAAACATTACATTTCTAAAAATTATTAAATTTTAAAAATTGTTCATTTTTAATGATGCAATAATTTTCCGAAATTGTAAATTTTCAAAAATACCAAATTCCAAAAAGTGTTAAATTTTATAAAATTACCGTTTTTTCAAAAATTGCAGAATTTTCAAAAATTGACACATTTCTAAAATTTATTACCTAAATTAAAAAAATTAAAAATTTTTCTAAAATTGCCAAATTTTTAAAAATTGTTAATTTTTAATGATCCAATAATTTTCCGAAATGGTAAATTTTCCAAAAATGTCAAATTTCCCAAAATCGTCGAATCTTA
Source organism: Trionymus perrisii (assembly GCA_900050545.1). NCBI lineage: Eukaryota > Metazoa > Arthropoda > Insecta > Hemiptera > Pseudococcidae > Trionymus > Trionymus perrisii. Next base: position 24,187 of record FIZV01073056.1, read on the forward strand.
TAAAATTTCCCAATTCACTAAAATTATTGATTTTTAAAGAAATTGCAAAATTTTCAAGTCATCAGATAGGTATTGAAAAATTGTAAAATTTCTAAAAACTGGCAGATTTTGAAAAACTGGCAAATTTTCAAAAATTATCGAATTATTTAATAATCCAATAATTTTCCAAAATTGTAAATTTTCAAATGTCAAATTTCCAAAAATCGTTGAATTTTATAAAATTTTCTAATTCACTGAAATTATTAATTTTTCAAAAATTTCCAAATTTTCAAAAATCATCAGTGTCATCAGTTCATTACCTTATCCAAAATTGTCAAATTTCTAAAAATTTACATATTTTGAAAAACTGGCAAATTTTCAAAAATTAAAAAATTTTTAATGATCCAATATTTTTTTGAAATTGTAAATTATCAAAAAATATGTTAAATCGCCCAAAATCGTTGAATTTGATGAAATTTTCTAATTCATTGAAATTATTGATTTTTCAAAAATTGTTAAATTTCCATTAATTGTCAGATTTTAAGAAACTGGCAAATTTTCAAAACTTGGTAAATTTTCAAAATTTGAAATTTTTTCAGAAATTGTCAAATTTTTAAAAATTGTTAATTTTTAATGATCCAATTATTTTTCCGAAATTTTGAATTTTCAGTAATGCCTAAAAATTTTTTTTTTTTTAAAGAGATACTCGTATTAAAAAAAATCATCCCCTCCCCCGCCCACGTACCTCCAAAATATATCAAGAAAAACATAAAACTAAAGCCCTAATAAAACCACCTGAAAAAAAGTGCAAATCTAAAAACGAAAACTTTCTTCACTAACTTTAATTTTAATTTTAATTTTTTTAATTCTAATTATTTTTTTTTTCAATTTCTATAATTTGTTAATTGTTTAAAAGTACCTGCAAATTTGTCAAATTTTTCTAAAAATATCTTGCAAAATTTTTGAACTACTTTTACAACGTTTTCAATTTTTTTTTTTAACTACATCATAAAAAACTCGATTCTTTGAAAATTTGGAGGGAAGTCGAACTTCCGTGACTTCCTCATCAAATACGCCACTGCCCTGTATGAACTAGCACAACTAAACGTATACTTTGAAAAGGCGAAAAGGCGGAAAAATTGATTCGTTGGTAAGGTACAAACAAAAGCCATGGTATACGCGTCCGTCCGTACGATGTACCGGGACCGGAACCGAGGCCAGGGCGCGAGTACAGTACATTGGCACATGCACAACGTATATTATTATACTTACGATGCGAATAATAATTTACGTATAGAAAAGAGAGAAGGCCAAGATGACGTGGTTGCGGAGGGTCACCGTGTGCTGTATGATTTACTGTATACGAGCAAAGTGTACGTAGATTTAGGTAGGTAGTTATGCGATATGAGTCGAGCACCAACAACAACAAAAACGATGCGGAGTTGCTAAAAGAGAGAGAAAATTTTCGGTCGTATTAAAAGCGTAATTTACGAGTATCGGTGTAACGGTGGCCACCGTGTCGTTGCGCTCGGTTTAGCTAAATGTGCAGATACTATTATACTTGATATAATGTACATATATGTGCGTATATGATACGGTACAAGTACGTATAACTACGGGGCGTGTGAGCTGTACCCGGAGAAGAAATATTTCAACAGCGGATACTGCTGAAAAACGGTATCATTTTATTAATGCGGGATCATCGACCGTGTTTGTACTGTACTTGCCGCGCTTGTGACTCCGAGCCCAGCTAGAGAGAAGAAATCATCTCGAAGCAGATTCTACAGAACCGATTTTGCTGTGTGTTTAAAGTCGTCGACTAATTCAGCGACTGTCGCGGTGGAAGCGGGGTTAGAGCAGTGCAGCTAAAGGCGAATTGAGTTTGCTCTGTTTTTACTCGTAATGTGACGGCAACGATGAACTCGAGTGTACCACAAAGAACGACAACGAGGAGAGTAGGAAAGATGGATAGATGACCATATCTTGAATCGTGCATTGATCGACGAACAGGTTGAAAAGTTCACATTTCGAGGTCGATTGGTAATGGTCGTCATTTGTTGTACCGTTGAAATTGATCGAGTTTTTTGATTTGTGTTTTAAGCCCGGGGGGAGGGGGAGATTCATGTTTTAGATTTGAAAATTTTCAAGACTTCAAGTCAGTCCCTCCTGATGTTCAACGAACGAACAGGAGGCCTACAAAGACATTTTCAATATATGAGTTAAATTCGAACAATTTTATGGTTTTTTTCCCATTACAAAAAAAAATTGTTTAAAAAAAATTAGTGTAGTGGAACCCAAGTTTAAAAAAAAAATTGTTGAAATAGTTTTAGCCGAATTTATGAAGGCTATTGTTTCTAATTATTTAAAAAAATAATTTTTCATTACGTAATTTAGGTACAAAACAAAAATAGATTTTGTTGAAAATTGATTTTTTTTTTCACTTTTGCGGTCCAACTAATTTTGTAAAATTTTAAAAAACACAAATTTTTAAAAATTTTGGTGAACAAAAATTTTTTAATTTTTTTATATAATTTTGCTGAACACGAATTTTTTAAAACTTTAGTAAAGCACCATTTCTTGAAATTTTGTTGAATAAAAATTTTCTAAAATTCTGTTGAACATTTTGAAATTTTGTTTGAAGGTAATTTTTTTTTAGTGAACAAAAATTCTATAAAATTTTTTTAAAAATCTTGTTGAACGCCAATTTTGTGAAATTTTAATAAACACAAATATTAAAAAATTTTGGTGTACAAAAATTTTTATAAAATCTCACCAATTTTTCAAAATTTTAGTAAGCATCAATTTTTTCAAATTTTGTTGGACAAAAATGTTCTAAAATTCTATTGAACACGATTTCTTTGAAATTTTGTTCAAAGTCGAATTCTAAAATTTTTTATTGAACACTGATTCTTTTTAATTTTGCCAAGCATCAATTTTTTCAAATTTTGTTGAACAAAAATTTTTCAAAATTCTGTTAAATATTTTGAAATTTTATCTGAAAATGATTTTTTTTTAAGTTCAGTCAGAACAAATTTTTCCATACTTCGTTGATTACTAATTTTTCCAGATTCTTGTTGTGAACAAGAATTCTATCAAATTTTTAGGAACATTTAACGTCTTGTTGAACGCCTGCAAATTTTGTAAAATTTTAATGAACACAAATTTTGAAAAATTTTGGTAGACAAAAATTTTTATTAAATCCACCAACTTTTCAAAATTTTAGTAAGCATCAATTTTTTCAAATTTTGTTGAACACTTTTCGAAAATTCTGTTGAACTTTTTGAAATTTTGTTTACAGTATTTTTTTTTTTTTAAATTTCAGTAGGAGCGTATTTTTCTAAATTTTGATGAACACCATTTTTTGAAGTTTTGTTGATTATACCAATAGTAAACATAAAATTGTATGAAATTTTAAGGAACAAAAATTTTTTTCAATTTTTTGAACATTTTGAATTGTTTTTAAAGCGTCATATACTCTCAACACTGTTTGAAGGTAATTTTTTTTTAATTTTAGTGAGCGCAAACTTTTCAAAATTTTGATAAAAACCTGATAAAAACCAATTTTTCAAAATTTTGATAAAAACCAATATTTCAAAATTTTGATGAACTCATTTAAAAAACAAAAATTAGTATGCACCATTTTTTTAAAATTTTGTTGAATATTTTGAAAATTTGTTCGTAGTAATTTTTTTAAATTTTCATGAGTGCGAATTTTTCTAAATTTTGGTGAACATAAAATTTTATAAAATTTTGAAAAATGAAAAATCTTGTTGAACATCAATTTTGTAAAATTTCAATAAACACAATTTTTTTAGTTTTTTAATAAAATCTTGTTGAACGCCAATTTTTTTTTAATTTTAGTGAACACAAATTTTTCAAAATTTTAGTGTACAAAAATTTTTATAAAATCCACCAATTTTTCTAAATTTTAGTAAGCATCAATTTTGTCAAATTTTGTTGGACACAAATTTTCGAAAATTCTGTTGAACTTTTTGAAATTTTGTTTACAGTATTTTTTTTTTT
>FIZV01073057.1:0-11235 GCA_900050545.1 Trionymus perrisii
TTAATTTAAAAGGCATTTATTTTACAAAATTTTTAAAGAAAAATCTAAGAAAAAAATGATGAAGATTTAGAATTATTTCGAATAAAAAAAATTTTAAAATGGGAATAATTTTGACGCAAAAACTGGGGAAAAAAGGGATGAAAAATTTAAAGGAAAAAAGTAATAAATATAAATACTTTTGAAGAAGGAAAAAAAATGGAAAAATTGAAAATTTAGGCAGAGAAATTCAAAAAAAGTACCTATAAAAACAATGATAAACCAGCTTGAAAAAATCTGAGAGAAATTTTGATGAACAATTTGTAATTAAATGTTATGTTTGAATAAAAAAATTAAGAAAAAATGAAAAAAAAAAATTGATAGAAAATTAATATAGAAATAATTTGAATGAAAAATTTGGGAAAAACTTTGATAAAGAATTTGAAAAAAAATTACTTTCACATTTTGAGAATTTTAAAATAAGTAGATAGATTGACGCAATTTTTCAAGCCTAGTCAAACGAACGACGAAAAAATAAAAATAACTTCACTTAGACAGACAAAGATAATACAAGAATATAAATATTTTATTGACATAATACACATGTTTTTTTCCTCATAAAATACAAAAGAATCTACATCACTATCATTATTGTATTCTTTTAACAGTGATTTTGGCGTAGTATCACAGTTCCTAAATTATATTACTTCGAAGATGCACAAAAATAAATAATTAAAAAAGAAAAGATAAAACTGTAACGTGGAAGATAAAATAGATACAAAATATTATTGCATTAAAAAACAAATAAAAATAATAAAATAAAAACTCAAAATTTTCCAACGCGAAAAAAAATAAACAGCAGAAAAAAGCGGGTAAATACTGGTTTAAAAATACTTTAAAATCTACACACAAATTTATAGAATTACCCTTTAAAAAAAATCGATATGATAATCAGAGTATTTACGAATCAAATTACATGATACGATAGATTCGTAACAAAAATAATTATAGTGAGTTTGACTCAAAAAAAAAATGATAAAAACCGTATTAAGCTATAGGTTAAAAAAAAAGAAAAAAAAAGCGCCGATGGCCATTTTAATGTTTTACACTCAAAGCATTATTATCAAAGCACCGTTAGTCTACAGATACAGGTAGCCTAATTTACACAATGAATGCTGATAATTCACTATGAAAGCACGGCGCGACGCGACGATTACTTAAAATTTAAAAAATATATATTTTATATAAAATTTACTTTAAATACAATCGCGATATTATCATTTTTCCGGGATTAAAACTTAGTGTTTAATGGTACGTTCGAAGCGTACCTAGAGTTTAAAATACAGACTCGATTAAAATGGTTACATATTTAAATTTGTTCAAGTGCTTTGAATGAAAATTACCTAAAAAATCATTCCATCGAATGAACGTTACGAATTATGATTAAATTTAGAAAATTTATACTTCGTTGTCGTAAGTAGCGAGTAGGTATATAATTTTTCTTAACTAATATAACACCGGAATTGACTAAGGGGATAGACTTAGATTATAACAAGCAACGCCATATCCGAGAAACCTTCAAAATATACCTTAAATAAAACTTTAATATTATTTTTAATGTCATTATCATGCCCATTTTGATATATTCGATGGTTCGTAATTAAATCGTTAAAATTATCTGTATAACTCGTAATTGGATTAAATCTAAAAATTATTTTAATATCAATAAAATTTCATTATACGTTTTTATGAAAAATTAAACTGTTTCAATTCGTTGATAACATTTTTTAGACAAAAAGAGTGTAAGGAACATGTCAACATAGGTACGATTTATAAGATTGAATCAATAAAAAAAACTAAATAGGTAAATAAATACCAAATCGAGTCCGCAATAAAAATCGCAACTCCTATTAATTAATTTAAAAACCACTTTCCTTAAACGATAACGAAAAAAAAATCGTTTGATATGAATCACATAACACGCTATAGATAAAATTTGTAAGTAAATAGAAAAAGGTAAATAAATAAAAACCGTTAATAACACAAACTTCACATAAAATCTCGACATCACCAACTTGACTAAAACGATGATCTATTTCAGGTTAACGTAAGATTATTTACATTAGAAAAAGGAGAGGAAATAACTAAGCGTTATTTTTAGAATTTCTCGGATACGCGAAACACTTAGTAGGTAGTAGGTACGTAATTATTAACAAAGACACCCTGCAAAGAACGTATCGAAAACGACGAATAAATGCTTCAAGTAATATAAATTATTAAGAATGGATTTCGTCGATTGAGATCTACCTTGCGTGTACCATTCGCTTCGTAAAAGACATTAAGACATAAAGGAATTTAAAAAGGTAACAAGATTAACTAATTTAGCAAAACTCGTTTCATGTTTGAACCTGAGTTCCAAGTCGAGTACGTATAATAACAATCAGTGATTTCTCGCTGCCTCCCTGGCTGCTTCCTTGGCGGTAATGATTAATGGTGTTAAACTATTCAAAGGTCTAGCTAATTTTAAGAAAGGATGCTGAAAAAAACATCGTCATTAGCAAAGATTATTTGCATAATAAGTGGATAATCCCATTGAGTTATTTACCTCCAATAATTCGGAAGCAGAAGCTCGTTCTTCAACGTCGACAACAAGGCACTTGTCTAAAAAGTCTTGGAAGACCTGGGATAATTTTTCTTTCTCTTTGATCTCTGGTTTGCCATGAGTGGCTATTAAATATAAAGCCTAGAAAATACTCAACGTTAGTACTCCATTCAGATGCAGACAGGGCCGAATTTTTTTGACTGTAGCTCGATTTTTTTCTCGAAGGGGTCCGGGTTGAAATTTTTGCCAAATGTTGAATGTGAAAATGACTTTTTCATTTACATTCAGATTTTTTTCTGTACAAAAGTCAAGATTTTCCTTTTAATAGTCCAAAAAATTGCAATTTTTTTCATCTCTGTAGTAAGAGATTTAAAAAAAAAATAGAATTTTTACTTCCAAGGAAATTGAAATATTTTTTTATTCTAAAATAATTGAATAATTTTTTTCCTCTAAAAAAGTGGTGGTCCCTCGCCAAAAAAAAGAAAAGAAAAAAAAACAGGGATTTTTCTCATCCAAAAATGGAAAGATTATTTTAGATTTTTTTCCGAAAAATTAAAAAATAATTTCACCAAAAAAATTACGTTTTTTTACCTAAAAAATTGAGATTTTTACTCTGAACAATTGGATGATTTCTTCGTCAAACAATAATTTGGAGTTATAAAAAAATTACAAAATTTTTCATTTCGAAAAAGGTTAGAAGAAATTCAAAGATTTCATCAATAAAAAATTTAGGGATATTTTTTTAGAGGATTGAGAGATCTTTTCTTAAAAAAAAGAGACTTTTTTTCTCTCAAAAAAAATTGAAAGGTTTTCTTCATCCAAAGAATTGAAGAATTTTTCGACAAAAGAATTGAGATATTTTTTTGAAAATATAAAATATTTCTTTACAAAACAAGTTCAGGTCAGGAACTTTTTTCTCCCAAAAATATCGTATTTTCTCACCCTTTCCCAAGGAGATTTTTACAAAAAAAAAAAATTAAAGGTTTTTGCTCCAAAAAATTGAAAAATTGGAATTAAAAAAATTCTTTGTTAAAAAAGATTAGAGACGTTTTTCTCCAAGAAAAATGAATTTTTTCTTAAGAAAATTGTTGATCTTTTCACATGCAAAAAAATGACATTAATCCTTTAAAAAAATTAATGATTTTTTTTTACCAAATTTTTTTTGAAAAATTAAAAAAACTATTTTGCACTCCAAAAGAAGTTGATTTTGTTTCTCTTCGAAAAATTTAAAGATTTTTGCCTTTACAAAATTTATAGATTTTTTTTCTAAAAAAAAAATCTTTCTTCGAATAAATTGGAAAAAAGTTCTACTCCCGAATGAGGGGGTTTACTAGAAAGAAATTTGAGATTTTTTCCCCCAAAAAAATTGAGATTTTCTTTCTTCAAAAAACATTTATTTATTCTATAAAAATTTGAAATTCTTCATTCCAAAAAATAGATTTTTTCTTCGAAAAAATTAAGGACTTGTTTCTCAAAAAATATAGATTATTTTTAAGAATTTTTTTTTATTTATTTAAGAAAATGAGAAATTTTTTAACGCTGATTTCAAAGCAATTAGGACATTTTTTATTTTTATTTTTTAAAGTAAGAATTTTTTCTCTTAACGAATAGAGAGATTAATGAACTGAGAAATAATTGCGTTTTTTCAAAGAAAAAAAAACGAGTTTTAATCGGTAGTGTGGATTTAATTTTTGCAATTTCTGAGTTTCCTATGGTGTAGCTTGGGCACTCGAGCTACTGCTAAGTTGCTGGCCTTGAACGTAGATAATTCGCGTCAACAACGAAGGTTACTCACTCGTAGAGGATTTTCATTCAAATAAGGAGGTTCTCCTTCAATCATTTCGATAGCCATAATACCCAACGACCAAATATCAACTTTAGGTCCGTAATGCTTCCTGGTTACTACTTCCGGAGCCATCCAATACGGTGTGCCCACCATAGTCGTTCGTTTCGATTGTTCCGGAGAGATTTGGGCGCAGAAACCAAAGTCAGCTGCAATACGAAATTTTCATTACTACAAATAGCCATTTTCAGGTTAATTAAAGAAAGTTACGTACTTAATTTAACACTTCCATCCAAACCGAGCAGTATATTATCAGACTTGATATCTCTGTGGATAACGTGATTAGAATGAAGGAACTGTAACGCTTGTAGAACTTCTCTACAAACAGAAGCGATTTGACCTTCTTCCATGAACGCTTCAGTAACAACGTCGGTCAACGATCCACCAGGTAAATATTCCATTACAACCTGCGAAGCCGAAACAACTCAATTACTATGCACATAAATCCAAAAGTGAATTATAATTGGCATTTTACTGACCCATAATTCATCACCGACTAGATAACTATCCAGATAATTCACAACATTCGGATGTTTATTTTGTCTCATGACGAGAATTTCATTCACTATTAGCTCTTTCTTCGGTTGCTGAGATAGATTCATTTGTTTAATGGCTACCTCGATACCGGTCGATGTTTCTATGGCCGTATATACGGTACCAGAAGCTCTGAAATTATGGAAAATGCCATTAGTACGATAGATTTCGAAATCGTAGTAATAAATCGAGTCGTCATACCCTTGACCAATTTTTTCCATTTTCGTATATCTCCTATTTGGATCGCCGATACTAACAATGGTTCGTAATCTTTCCACGATTTCTTCGTCCGACATTTTCTTTCTTCTTTGAGTCGTACTGTTTGCCGGTGGTGTGTTGTTTTGAGTCGTATTAACAGCAGACGACACAGGTGGTGAAGTTGGTACGGGGGTAGTTTTAAATTTACCCAAAACCGGTGAAAATGGTACAGTACCGTTGGCAGTCTTCGGTAACGTTTCAGGTACGTCATCTTCCACTGGTTTGGTATACTTTTAAAATAAAAAATAACGTTGAATCGAACGTAGAAATATGAATAAATTGATCGTCAAATAAACAACCAACTAACAATTGACTTTGTGCGTTCAGGCCTAGCAGCAACTGGTGGCGGAGTAGGTTCTTCCTCGGAAGTGATACCGGCTGTACCTTCGGTATCGGTTGGTGTCGTAGATGATGGTGTACTACTCGATGGTTGACTCAGTCCTGAATTTTGACTTTGTGACGAGCCACTTTCACCGTGCCTCAAAGTTGGTCTCGATATATCATCGCTGACTGTAAAAGTATATTAAAAATTAAAACCACACGAACAGAAAATTCATTTGATACGAATCCATAACATCGAACGAGCTCCACTTACCAACCATCTTCGTTGTGGTCATATACTTAGAGCCTTCTGTTTCTTTACTAGAATTATCGAACCATTTCAATACATCTAGTACAGCTTGTGGATTCTTCTTCTGCTCTTGTTTGCTGATGTTCGAGCTCATAAGTAACAGAGCCCATGCTTCTGGCATTCCCTAAAGCGAGAATCAACGTACAAGTTAGCGATTTATTTGAACTCTGGGCGAACCAGCAAAACCAATGCAATTCATATTCTGCAAGATTTCCTTATCAACATTCGTCTTAAATTAGCTCAAGCAAAATACTATTTCCAACACTACCATGCACCACTCAATCGAAATACTGCACATCTTCCAATTACGTGTACCTAGTTCAATAAAATCAACTCGTAATCCCAAATCACAGTGAGAAAAAAATGTATCTGAATTTAGATTTTGTTTCAAGGCGAAATACAATACTTACTTTTATTGGCAGCTTGAAACAAAAATTAATACAAATACAGTGTTAATGTATTACCAGCGAAAAAAAAAATTTAATCATGCAAATAACATTAAATGCTGGTGTACTCAAGTTCGGGGGAGGTGTGTTTGGGAATTCGATGAAATTATATTGATTTCTTTTTTAATCAGTACAATCTACCACAGGAGAACTACCCTTGAAAAATCATGCTTTGCGAGTAACCATTTCATTGGGTAATTCGTTTATCTACATGTTTATAGGCCGAAAATTACATGCATAGCTATTCGAAACATTAACGTGATACGTTAACCTACAAGTTCTGAAACTTCAATCGGGGCCAAACCGTTGGCAAACACCTTTTGTTAGTTTTGTGTTGTTCCTTTGGAAGTACTCTAAGGCGGAAAGCTCGAAGTGCTGGTTGAGATTTTCATAAAATACTCGAAATAAATATTTCACTTACTGTAAATTCTCCCGTATGCGCATCGAAACCGACATGAACCGTATGTTCGAAATTGGTTGGATATGATATGTTGGGTTTTTCAGACTCTGTTTTATGCTTAATTCGAACTGCTTTACTTTTATTGTTTTTCTTTTTCTTTTCATCGTTATCAGGTTCTTTTGGAAGCGGCCTCATGTCTACTGGGATATTAGGTGAATTATCACCTCTGGCGACTCGGAAACTACTGCAGAAACGAGTGAAATTTAACAACACGTAAAAGTTGGCTAAATGCAACATCGAATCAGGCATACCTGTTACTAGTGAGTCGAACAGGAGGTGCCGGTGGTTTGTCTTCTTCGTCCGACATTTTAATCGACTGCAATCACTGAAAATCACAAACAGTCAGCAATACGTTTATAAACAATCACATCAATAGGTGATTTTCAAAGAATCAACCCCCGTCAGTGGAATGACGCACGTACAGTAATTAAGACTTGTAGGAAATCGTACCGCTAAGGATATACCATATGAATCATAGGATGCAACATTTGATAAAGAAAAACACAATACAGAAACACTGATATCACACAGCGATAAAATTGACTCGAGAAGCTAAAAATATACGTAACGAATAGCTGAAGTAATATATGTCGACCAATTTCTATCGATCAATTAGTTACCTACTTACGCTTGAAATAAAAACGTGACTTTTCCAAGAATATATGTGCTACAAAATGTAATGCACTGCTGTGAAGGTAAACAGATTATATAACATTTCAAAACACAAATTATTAAATGTAAAGAACAATATGCCTTCGAGCTTCGATTCTAGATTGTCAATTTACATCTTACAAGAACGACAGCAAAACTACAACGAAACAATTTTCCATAACATGTTCACTCAGTGGAAATTCAAAATTTCTAGATCACTTTATTAATCATCACATCAAGCGAAATTCCGTCAATTCTAATTACCGAAAATCTTTTCACATTTTTTTTCTTCAATAATTTTTTTATTCCGAATTCTCTTTTCTCCTCCTTTCTTCAATTTTTCTGTGACGTCTATTCCAGAAAAGAATGAAAAGGAGTGGGGAAAAGAACTTGGTTATTCGAATTTTACCTACTTATCCGAAAAAAGTACGGCAATTTTGATTCTTAATTAGGAACTTTCGAATCTTTTCGCTTTTTTATTTTTTTTTACTTCACAAAAATATTGCTTCTTGAAAAAGAAAAATTTCAAATTTGAGAAAAATGCTTCGCGCAATATTGTAATTACAAAGTTCAATTTTTCCGATCAGTGAGAAAATTTATATTTTTCATCAACATTTTTATTTTCATCGTTGCTTGTTATTTTTTGATACATAATAATATACATTTTACACTCGAACAAAATAAAATTCTCAGTAGTTGTCTACTGCATTAATCAAAATTCAATTCTCTTAAAAATAAAGTCAAAAGAGTCAAGCGAATAAATATCACAATTTTTGTTTACAAGTATAGCTTTATTAACTCGTCACTGACAGCGGATGGCGTTAGAATTCCTAAATCAGTAAATAATAAAGTGATATAAGAAGGTGGCGTGTAATCGACAAGAGGGTGCTCTTTTGATAAATCCTTTTTTAGATGCTTTGATGTGTACTGCAATAAAACATTGAAAAATGATCGATAACATTATCAAGAAAAAATATATAGAAAAACTAATCATTCGCATACCTTAAATTCATCCGGTAAATCGCGTTGATTTAATGGATACTGCCTCGTAAACTTGAAACTTTCAGTTAAAACGTAAAAAGGCTTCATCATTTCTTTAGCGGAAATCGCCATCGTAAAACTACCAATCTTTAAGAAGAAAAATTATATCACAATCATGTTTAGTGCAATTCGCTCTATAATGATTGATTTAACAAATGATCGAATATACCTTGTTAATTATTCCGCCGCTTTCAACAACACCTTCGGCACCAACCATGACCATATCAACTTGTTCCATAATATAACCCACAGCCGAGTCTAAAATTACTGTACAATGAATTCCACATTTTTCGAGTTCACGAGCCATCTCTTCTCTGGAAGCATAAAAGATACTTACTCAAAAAAACAAATTAATAATTTATTTTTCATAAAATATAATTACCCAGAATTATCCAACGACGAATTCGTTACAAAAACTTGAAAATGTTTATGCAAAGATACAGCATGTTGCATTGCTTTTAAAACCACTCTCGACTTCGAATGAACTAATATTTTCTGTACATGAAATATTGCATAATTATAAATACATACTTGTAATTTTTCGTTACTAAAATAAAACACCTGGTTATAATTACCGATCCGTCTGCGATAAACGATGACGCTAATTTGGCGATTTTTCCTTTAGAATTTAATAATTTTCTCATAAATACTTTCCCTCTATGCAACATTACTTTTTTACATTCTTCGAAAGTCTGTAACAGTGAAACGTAATCGTTAAAAAAAATAAATGAGTTTTCAAGATCACCTCTTATCAAGCATACTTTGTAATCCAGTTTAACGAAAGTAATAAATCGAAGAAATAATTCGCATCCTGAGGCTACGGCTGTAACAGGCACATCTGTTTTCTTCATCGTATCGATAGTGCTTTTAAAATTTGAATCGAGTTCTTGAATAGTCGTAGCTGCAAGAATTTCGACAAAATTATTCCGTATCGAGGATTTCGCCGGATAACTAAAATTCAAACCCAACTTACACTTATCATTTTCAAGAACATAGAGCAAAGTTTTGATAGCTGCGATACCAGCAGACAGATCTTTCTCTTCTCGCAAAATTTTACAAAAATATTGCTTCACATCTGAAATTTCATCATAATTATAAATCTGCGAAAAACTGCATAAATTCTTATAGAATTGAAGCCACTCACCTATTTTTGCCATTGTTTCGATCAGCATCGCCTGATTAAGATTCAAATCAAATGAAACATCATAAATCTCATATTAAAACGAATAAAACGTCGTTAGCTCAGAAAAAGTTGCAAATTTTCAAGAAATAATCAAAACGTTGAAGTTGTATCTTTGTGATAATGTAGTACCTAGATTATCATCAAGAACCAAAAGAAATTTTCATTCTCCAACCTCAAAGTTTAATAAATTAATAATTAATAATTAGCGATTCTATTGAGCAGGAATGAAACGAATTACATCAAAAGTGAACTGTGAAAAATACAAGGCACTTGAACTCACACTCAAGCATTGAACTTCAATCAAAACAGAACTTGAAAAAAATCCTGAATCTGATGATTTTTATTTTATTTCTATAAAATTGAAATATGAATTGAGGAATCGTGAATTTTTTTCTTGAAAGTAGAAGAACCATTTTTCAACATTTCAAATTATTTCATTTAATTACGCTGAATTCTGTTTTACATCGGCTAGTTCTGGTGAACCTATTCTTTACGAGATACTTTACTTCTCTTATACGAACTGTTCCGCAAAGCAGTATAAGTAAGGAAAATAAAGTTGACTTCGATGTAGCTCTTGTCTCTCTTCAGTACGAATAAATCTTTCGCCTTTTACTAAAGATTTCCGTGGAGAGGGACCTTGACGAGCATTCTACCAATTTTTTGATGGCTTTCTCCGAAAGCTTACTTATTTGCTCAATCTCATTTATTGAATGACGGAAGGATGTCGGTTTTGCTTTTGCTGTCCTTCTCCTTCTGTTGGTTCTATTTATGACCCTCATTTTGCATTGCAATTTTTATTTCTACCGTAGTATTGATGTTCATGCTTGCTCACACAGTAATGAAAAAAAATAAAACTGATCGCGTGTTTTCAAGCCACCGGTTCACTTTCTGAAAAAATTGAAGAATACTTAATACTTTTTACGTAACTGAGGGAGATAAAGTAACTTTTTCTGCAAATTTCAAGCTCCTTAATTTGAGTAACGATCATTTTTTTGTTAAAATGCGTAATTCAAGATTAATAAGCGAAAAACGACGAAAAGGGCTCTTTTGGTCTACATTTGGTTGATATGCTGAGAAGCGAGGTTAGATTGAATTGTGGTGATTAAACAGGGCACTGAAAAAAAATATTTTAAAATATTTGCTCATTTAAAATGAAATTTTATTTCCTTTCCATATTTCACAAGGCAGCAATAAGTACATAAGCCCAAGTACTAAATAGATAGGTGAGGAGAACGAATGAACTTTATTTAGAAGATCTTTCTTGAAAAAAAAAACAAAAAAAAAAAAACGATTTTGTGTGATTAAAATACTTGATCTCAGATCTCATCATTTTCCATACGGTAAGGTATTTTTTTACCACTCTTAAGCTGTTATTCTTTCGCCTTCAAAGTTCACGATACCACTCATACAACGAGGGTAGCTAATGTAGTAGCATAAGTAAAGGCCTACCCTTGGAAATTGAGGTGGTTTTGCTTATTTTTGGATAAAAAAAAAGTTCAAGAATAAGCCAATAAAATAACTGACAAAATTTAACGAATGCTTTTTTTTTTTTTTTTTTTTTTTTTTTTTTAAAACTCAAAATTTTTAAAAAATTTCCCAAGGGGTTGTTA
>FIZV01073100.1:0-18550 GCA_900050545.1 Trionymus perrisii
AGGGTAAGTTGATGCCATTTGTATATCGTTTACGAAGCCGTGTTTTTTTTTTTTTTTTTTAATGAATCTAATTTTATATTAAAATTAAGTACCTGTGGTATGCTGGTGTTCTCGTTGCGGCGTACTTAGTAAATTGAACTTGATTCGCGCAATCGTATTTTCTAAAGATTATATGATATATGATAGCATGTGGCCAAATTTTTACTGTGGTAAATAAAAAAAAAAGATATAATCAACTTGTAGGCGAATAATATTTTTGGATTTGCGGTACAGTTGTTTATTTCATCGATTAGATACAGCTCAGTTAATCGTCGTCGTTACAAATCATTCCTATTATATTTTTATGATGTAGAAATGCCAAGTATTTAGGAGTTCATTTGTTACTGAATATTGATTTTTAATTTTTATATGTATATTAAAATTAAGAAGTTTGTTAAACGTTTAAATATACTTGTAATTCATTTTGTTTTTGTTTTTGATGAGTTGCATTGTATTGCTGTTGTCTGCCCGACTTCTGACTTGATCCCTATCAAAATCAAAATGATAGTTGACTTGAGTTTTAGCCATTAGTAAGTAGTTGTAATACCTACTCATTTTGAACAGTAATTGCAAGAATTTGGTATTAAATGTTTGTTGTCAAAAACTTTAGTGATCCAAAGAAAACGTGAAAATTTCAAATCATCAAAAACTGATAAAAAGAATGACTTTTTTTTTTAAAATAGCATTTTCCTTTTCACTGAGTGTTCATATTCATACATAAACGAAAAACGACATAATTATTTGATGTGGAGAAAACTTAGTGTTGACTTGTAGAGTTCTTCTCCAACTCCATTTCCAAGTCGATGACGAAATAATTTTAATACCTAATATAAAGTTTCAATGTCATGCAACCATGCATGCAACTGTAGTAGCTGAAGCTGAAGTCGATGTATCGCTTTACATCGAGATGACGATCGAGATTGATAGACATTGACATCGAAATCGAATCAAACAAAAAATGATAATGAGAACAAAATGATAAGATATTTTGATTGAATTCAGAAGATCAAAAGGAGAAACATAAAAAAGTATAATTTTACTGCATTTTCCCATTTTCATCAATCAAATTATTGATTACAATGCTGACAAAAATACTTTTTACCACAGCATCAGGTAATTATTTTCGTTACTTTCGTAGTTCATTGCTTCCAAAACTTTGGAGTGAAAACTAGTATGCTTGAAAAATCATTACAACTAATTTATTTTTCATTTGTCTAGGTGTTGTCAAAAGTAAACTTTTAGTACCGTCGGTTTATCGTCAGGTAGTTAGAAATGGTGGAACCTATGTTTTAATAAACCCAAACAAAGAAAAGCCCATCAGTGAGCTTAATGAATTTTACATGGACAAGTTTTTCTTCTTGGATGTTTTTCGGGGTAAGATGAGATTCTCTCTCAAATTGATGTGCTAGCATTTTATAACAACCTAATTTGTGTGTTATTATTGTTTTTGTGCAGGACTTCTTACCTCCACTTCGTATATATTTAGAGAACCAGCCACCATAAATTATCCTTTTGAAAAGGGGCCGCTATCTCCTCGTTTCAGAGGCGAGCATGCTTTACGTCGATATCCTTCTGGTGAAGAAAGATGTATCGCGTGTAAATTGTGCGAAGCTATATGTCCTGCCCAGGTATATGACCGCGTCTCATCATGTTGCTCGGCATAAAACAATAAATTTATAACGCTGTCTAATCTTAGGCCATAACCATCGAAGCTGAAGAAAGAGAAGATGGTAGTCGAAGAACTACTAGATACGATATCGATATGACAAAATGTATATATTGTGGATTTTGTCAAGAAGCTTGTCCTGTAGACGCAATTGTTGAAGTAGGTTTCTCTATTTTGATTTGCATTTTACAAGGCGATAATTTTCCTACGAATTTTTGGTTACCTTCTAGGGTCCGAATTTCGAATATTCGACGGAAACCAGAGAAGAATTATTATACAATAAGGAAAAATTACTCACCAATGGAGACAAATGGGAGTGTGAAATTGCTGCAAATATTCAAGCGGATCATTTGTACAGATAAATTATATTACGTATTTTATTTGATAGAAGAAATTAATTTGCTTGTTTTTCGTTTGTAGATATAATAAACAATAATGAAAGAAGTGATTCGTAAAAACTACTTGCTTATGCAGTAGAAATCTTCACACTCGAGTTTAGTTCTTTCTAATGCGAATAAGATACATATATCTTGAACGGTATCCTAGAATATATCACCAACTACTCGATTTCAATAAAACATTTATTGATTGATTAATATTTACAAAGTTACAATTAAATTATGTTATCAGCGGGAGAAAGAATAACAACGAAAAAAATCAGCATCGTTCATTCTTATGTTTGAAGTTCAATAATCGTCATAAGTTCGTGTCAATTTCCAATCAACGCAAACAACGCAATTTCAGAAGGTTTGCATTATTAAAAACATAAAATTCAATACGCATGATGAAAAAGGAGTAAATTTTCACAATATTCGAATATTCGTTACTGTTCACATACTGTAAGGTAAAATAAATTAAATAATTCAACAAAAATACGCACGTATAACAACATAATAATAACAAAACACATACAACTCAGCGAATCACAACTTCATGTTCCATCAGTTGGGTTGAAATTTTTACAAAATCGTAACCATGCTTGTATAACGTATCTTTTGCAGAATTATATTTTATACAAAATACGATTAAAAATTACACGGGTGAAATAGACTCAATAAATAAAAAATTAAAAGCCGCATAATGCACTACTAGCTCATATTTATAAAGGTAACGAACAGCGACACTTTTTCGAATATTATCCAATATCCACAACTAAAAAGTATACAAGAAAGTTATTAAAGTTCACAATGAACCGAACAAACCAGTGTTTTACAAAAAATGATTATTTTGATATAACTTAAGCTCTTTCATTCGTACAAAACATTTTCATATAATTACGGATAAAAAAGTGATGTGTTCGTTTAAAAATGAAAAAAATATATATATCGGACAAAAAGAAAACTACAATTTTGTTCTGTCATATTCAAAAATAAATAATTATAAAGAAAGAAAGTAAGAAAAGGTTATCAATAAATACGATAAATGGAACTAAGTTTGGCTACTATGAGGGAAATAAAAGCTCAATGTATACAGCAATTACAATTTTTACAAGCTACGTAGAAATGATCATCTTATACAAATTTTCGTCGTATGTACCTAAACGGTTAAAAATTGATAGTAGTTAAAAGTACAAAATGCTTAAATCAATAAATTAATATGGTATTATATGTTTAATATTAACATCGATTGAAATATTTATATTTATATAACTATTTATAGAAAAAAAATGTATACACGAGGGGGAAAAAAATTGTTAAACATGAAATTGGCTAAATGAAAAACGCAATTATACACATGGTAACTGAGAAGCGTTCGAACAAAATTAACCTCTAACGAAAAACAAATAATACACCGCTATTTAAAACATTTAAATTACATATCTCATTTCAAATCGTGTAATAACACCTGTTATACGTCGTTTTGAAAAAAATTCCCAATGACCAGCGACGCTAAATATTAATTTACTTAAAAGAAAAAGGAATAAAGGGAAATAAAAGAAAAAAAAGATGAAAAAAAAAGCGTCAACTACCACGAAGCTCACCTTTAATACGTTTGCATCTCAGTATACCTATTCAAGTTCAAACTACAGATTACCGTCCGGAAAGGAACACGAACTATTGCTATGAGCTAAACTTAAAACGCTACCGGAAAGACTTTCTTCGTCTGGATATGATTCTTTTGAAGCTTCCGCTATCATCATCGCACTACATAGGTACAATAAATTCGTTCCATGTAAGTTGAAAATGAGTTTTAAAGAAATGCGCAATCGAGATTATTTACCTAAATCCTAATCGAGTAGATTCTTCGTCAAATTGTTCCAAATCACGTTCTTGTCGTTCGTGAATTAACCGTATTCTTTCTGTTCGTTCTTGCAAAAATTGCTGCGTTTCAACTTCCATCTATAAAAAAAATAAAGATGTAAACTGAGCATAAAATTATTTATCAAACCTGGAGCTTCTACGTCAAACGTGTGACTTACTTTTTGTTCAAGAAGAGCTCGCCTAACTGAAACTCGATCTTCCAATTCTTTTCTTTCACGATCTCGTTGAGCCTCAGCTTGCATTTTATTTTTAGATTGATATGCCATCAATATTTCTAATTCGTAGTGCAACCGCTCCTTCAAACGATGACATTCCAATTCTTGCGACTCGTCCAAGCGTATCTAAAATTAAAAACCAAATGTATTGGTGTGTAAAGACAAAATGAATACATTAGTGACCGTCTCATGCAAAACAATATTAATTAAGATGTTTTAAAAAACGATGTATTTACGGATTGTTTTTGTAGCATTTCGGCAATACTCTGTTCGTATTGATCGCCCAGTAGTGCTAATTTTCTTCTTTGTTCTTCTTTCAATTTTTTTATAACAGTCTTCTGTTCATCTTTACTGGTGCTGGATAGTATCTGAGCTTTAAGAGCCTTATACTGTCGAGTTTGTATTTTACACGTTTCCCGAAATTGTTTCCTAATCTGCATCTCTTTTTGCTAATTCACACAGAATAGTACGTACGATTAATCTAATAATACTGTGAAAACGACGTATATGCGTGTACTTGCTAACCTTATTACTCTTACGTCACAAAAGTGAATTTAATCGGTAATTATTTCAGTGATTGAGAACTTGTACACATTTACACAATACAAAAAGCTACTACATAAAGGCGGTGAAATAACACCACAATTATGAAGTGACTTGATAAAAAACTCGTATTACAGAGAGAATTATCAGAATGACTACCTTTAGACTTTTGGGTTGTTGTTTCAATTGGAGAGCGTGCTTTTTTCGTAATTCTCTTTGAGCTCGTTGCATGTACTCGCGCTGATTATGCAATTCGGTATCGTGCTGCCTTTGAACTTGTTCTTCGCGGAGCTGATGGACTGCTTTTTGTTGACGGTACTCAAGTTCTTGAGTTTTTTCGTGATGTCTCAATAGCATAGAATGAGCTTGCTCTAATTGTTGTTGGCGTTTATTCAATTCCTACATAAAAGTTATAATGTTTAGAAATTGTGGTAAGAAAAAGAAAAGTACAATGATATTCAAGCACTTACTTCGCGTAAAAGCTCTTGTTCGAAAATGTGTAAAGATAGAATTTTTTTTCTTTTGTATTTTCTCACTTCTATCTCTAAATAATCCTTTTGTCCGCGTATTAATCGTTGTTCTTCCTGAGCTTCAATTTGTTTCAAATTTTCTTTTTGTGTTCTAATTAATCAAGAAAAAAAAGTTTTAGTAATGTTTCTACGAATGTGTAATCTGTGAAAAAAAAAAGTGAAGAGGGAGATTCGAAACAAGTTGCCATTTCATCACAAGTTTGTAAGAGACATTAATCTGATACTATTTTTTTGCGTTGTTAATTAGGATTCTAACAACTTCAAGTTTCAGATAAAATTTTTGCGTTTTTTTTTCTCTTTCTGCAAATTTTTTTTTTACTTTGTTCATCTAAAAAAAAGTAATAATGCTGTTATTAAAGGAGGTATTATATTTTCCAATACGTACTGCAAAGTAGCGTCGCGTTGTCTCTTTGGTGTCGATTCGTCCAACGATAATTCACGTTTCCATCTCTCCTTGGTAATTTTATATTCTTTCTGCCGTTGCGTGTCAAACATCTTCTTATCAGCAGCTTGACGGTTGGTTATTTCTTTGATCAACTTCTTTTCAGCGGCGAGGTTTTGTTTCAACTACAAAACATTCAAAATTAAGTTCAAGATTCGTTATTACGCTTGCGATACGGTTAACTTCAACCTTTCTATCCAAATCTTGATTATGTTTCAATTGCAGCTTTTCTAATTCTTTGCTAAATTGTTGCAAAAGTGATTCATATTCTTTATCTAACAATTGTTTATGATTCTCCATTTCTACTTTGCAGCGTTCTTCCAACTGAAAGATAAAGACGAATGAGTTATGTCAACAATCTGAAGGTGATTTTTATTACGAAATGAAACGATTTAGTTTTTTGTTTATAAATCTACTCGTATCTCTGTAAGTACGTATTTGTTTAGAAAAATCTTAAAAACAAAATAAGATATTTCGACATATACCTTCAATAAAGCAGCTTGATGTTCTCTTCTCATGCGCTTATATCCGGACATTTGCTCGTGCATTTCTTCTTGCATATGCTCCTTTTGTTGCTTGGTTACAATTGAAGTGGTACGGATAGTGGCGAAATTATTAATACCACCACTTGGTTCCCCCAATCCAATTAGGTTAGGTATCTACGTACATGCCACACGATTAAACATTTTCGTACATTCTAGCGCAAGTATCAACTTATTATTGTACATACCTTATGTCTACTTCTGCTTCCTGTCATGCTACTATTATTATTTTCCATATAACCGATATTTTCCAACGCTGGAGGTATACTATTGGTAGAACTACTTTGTGACGATGCGCTAACACCGGACTGCATAGAATGCTCCGATGTGATACTGTTGCTTTTACTACTCTCACCGCCTGTTTGATCATCAGGTGTATCTGAAAAATGACAGATCCCTGGTTAGATACCATATCAAAAACAACTTGTTGTTTATGAATCAAAATGTCCATGTTATACCGTCTGCGTCAACTGTACTTTCTGTTTCGCAAGCATCTTTCATCAAGATTTTCTTCATTTTACGATAATTTAAATTATCCAAATCTCTTACTGCAGCTTTGGTTCGCTGAATTAAATCTATCAACACGTGAGGAGACCTATGACGTGTAACCATTTGATGCTGAAATGCAAAGTAAGTTATTATACACCAAACTCGCAAAGTAGAATCGTATCGTATTCGTTTTCTTACGGATAATAATTTCCCAGCGCTGGGCCTTTCTGTAGGATTTTTTTGGAGACACGAATCTACGAAGTGTCTAAATATATCTGACCACTCCGGTGACTGTAAAACTGGTGTATCATTTTGAGCAATGTGATACAAGGCACTCATAGCATTCATATTGAAATACGGTGGTTTACGTTCAGCTGAATTAGATGAAACGCCAAATTACTATATGCCTATATGTTTAGTGAGTCGAACGATTTACGGAGCAAATATTTACCTAATTCGATACACGTGATTCCTAAAGACCATACGTCAACTTTACCGTCATACTGGCCTTCATCCATTGCTAGAATGACTTCAGGTGCCATCCAGTATGGTGTACCCACGAAACTATTCGCTGGACATTTAATACTAGCAGAGCCAAAATCAGCTGTAAAATAATAAATTAAGAATTAAATTTACATAGCACAAAGCATAAAAACACTAAACAGGAAGTTACCTAATTTCACGGTGCCATTTTCAGTCAACAGAATATTTCCAGCTTTTATATCACGGTGTATTCTACCTAAATTATGAAGGTAATGAAGACCACGTAAGACCCCTTCGCAAATTGCAGCAATCTCTTCTTCTTTTAGAGGTCGCTTATGTACTTCAATAATATCGGAAGCTGATCCGAGGCAATACTCCATTACAAGCTGAAATCAATTAAAACTCATTAAATCTGTTCAAAAAGAATAATAATGATTTCGTAAGGAAGTTGAACGTACCCATGCTGTGTGATCTTTCAGGAAACAACCCTTGTATTGAATGGTGTTAGGATGACTTAATTGTTTCAAAAATCGGATCTCTTTCAATATATCTTGCCATTTTTCCATCGTTTGTTTGCCAACGTATGACATCTTTTTGATAGCAACAATTTCTCGAGTAAGTAAACATCGCGCGTAGTACACAGCGCCAAAACTTCCATGACCGATTTCTCTTAAATCCTCGAAAATTTTTTCTGGGTCTTCTTTATCGAACAACTCTGCTACTTCGGGATCTTTTAAGCTTCCGGGTCTGTAAGAGAAAAATTAGTGTAAGGAAAATGCAGGTAAACTTTTACGTATTCAGTACCAAAGTGTTCAGCGGAAAACCATTAAACAACAAGATCCCACTTGGAGCTCCAATATACTGATAAACGTACCTTTGAACGGATGGCATCACTCCAGCCTTATCGAAACGACTAACGGGAATAGTAAAGTTGATCAAATTCAAACTGAATTTTGGTTTCACTGAGCCTGAAATCCGTAATCAAGCACATAAGAACAAGTTGCGAGAAGTAATTAAATTATGTACTATAATACATAAATTAATGCACTTACATTGATAAGTGAGTGCGGTTTTAGTTGGCCAATGCTAATTACAGTACACATAGCATTTCACCGCAATATTAAAAATATGAGATATCACAATTTCAGGTGAATATGACATTTCTGAAACAATATTTTCATGAATTTATAGCTAAAGGTAAATAACGAACGAATGCTTTTTGTGAGACGAACCTAAACAATTATTGTTTTATTAATTGTAGGCCTGATACTTTTTTATACAAATAGAACATAATCAAGTCATATTGCAATCTCCTCCGATACTCTTCCGCGAAACCATCACTCATAAAAATGATAATTTAATCATCTCAAATGGAAACAACGTTGCAAAGATACTCATAACACGCTCTTCAACTTGGTGTCGATATTGAATAAATTTCAAAAGTACTTCATGTACAATACGCATATACAGAAATTAAATTTCAAATTAAATAATCATAAATATATTAAGAGGTTGTTAATTAACAAAGTACTTAACAAGGCAAAATTTGATATTAGAAGCATAGTTTTGCAAAGCCCTTCCATGCCTACGAACACTGTTTACCAAAGAAAATTCCCCATAAAACCAAACTGTGTGTCTAAACATCGAAAAATTAATGTTTATCTAAATTTTAGTAAAATATGAAATAAATATAGCGATATAATCGAGTTATATTCGATCTATAGAGTTCATTAATTGATAAAAATATATAGGTGAAAGATTGTAAAACATCTTACCTTTGTCATTTCACCCCCTAAGTTTTGATATATGAACAATATCATTCGTGGGACATTTTGATTCTTCTGTAGAAAATTTTCAAAAATTTACATTAAAGGTAAAATGAACATACTTATTAATAATACTTCTACATTTTTTTTACTTGGAAATATCCTTTAGTCAACGAATTAAAATGGCGAAAAAAAAACGCATGCGCAATAACATTGTTCACAGGAGGCTGCCTGTGTAGGTAGCTTTTACACGAGTTCATTATTCAGGTTTTGTTTTGTACGACGTACGACGACGACGAGTCGACGAAAGGTCGACGACGACCGACGACCCATCGGTCATCGCGACATGTGTGATTGGCGTATGATTGGCGATATCCACATTACGATCGTCGATCGTTCTTTTTTTGCGAATACATATTTCGGCTTTTCGGCCCCACAAGGCCAAGGCCCGAAGGCCCTGCCAGCCTTACTCGCTACTCGCCGTTTATGGGCTGCTGGATCACTCACTGGACAGTGAAAAGCGAAAAGCAGCCTAAAGTAGCTCATGCGGCTCAATGAAATTGAAGTGGTGCAACTGGGCATACACAGACACCCCCCTCCCCGGACTACTGCGGAAGTGCAGATAGAAATTTTTTACTAAAAAATTTCAAACGAAATTTACAAAAATTATGCGATTAATAAAATTATATAGACCAACTTGAACTTACGAACTTGGCCAACCACCATAAGTGGGCTATAAGAATATTCTCAAAAGTCAGCCAAATCAGATTCACGGTTCCCGGACCCGGTTCGCTTAATAATCTAATCTGTCAAAAACTTTCAATTAGGCTCAATTAGGTACTTAAATTTTGCTGGTTCTAGGACAAAAGAAAGCTAAATTTTATTCTTTGAAGAAAGCGTGAAATTTAATTGTTTAACCGAAAAATGAAAAAATGAAAGCTTTGAGTTCACAAACAAATCATTTTTTCCTTCAGTCACCTGCACTCAATTTTCCAATTATTATTATTACATAAATCATAAATTCAAATGATGAAAAGATCTTGTCTAAATACATACCTATTAAATATAACTCATCTGCACAGAAATTTAATTCGCGCAATGGGAAAACTTGAAGGGCACATAGTAGTAAAAAATATATGCATTATATAAATTTGAGACAAAGATTTATTTTTTGAATGAACATTTCCTACGACGGCTTTTGAAAATACTTATAATACAACCATAAAATAAAAAATACACAACAAACATACACGTTTACTCAAATGATTTTACAAATAAATTTGCTCAATATGAATTTTCTCAGCTTACTATTGAAACGTTTGCGAAACAAAGTTCATGAAGCTAACAGAGTCCTTCATACTTTCCATTATGATCACAATAAGCAGTATTATAACAATCTCGACGCCTTGAGCATGGAAATGTAAATTCTAATGAAGCGAATAGAATAAACATGAGAAGAGATTTCTTTAAACATCAAAATGAAAAGTTTTGTAAGTGTGAGATAAAACTTTGAAAAACACATTTCATAGATTAACGTCAAGCAAAAATGTACAAATTAAAAAAAAAAAAGCAAATAAAATATCTACAAGAATTTAGACTAGATTACACAGAAAGTTTTACATAGAACATACATGACTTAGCATATCGGTGATTATTACGTTTATATACAAAGTACATTATTTCAAGGAATTTACAATTTCTGTAGTACATAAAACGTACGCGTATATTATGAAAAGATTAGTCATCTGGGTTCTTTAAATTGTAAAAAATGGTAAATAACAGTCGTGGTTTGAACACCTAATACATTTCCCGTGATGCAAAAAATTTTTTTAGTTAACAAGGTAGTAGGTAAAAGTAATTATTTCTCCAACAATGCGCCGCAATGGTACAAAATTGAAATGGAATGAGGAAAAAAGTGATGTATAAGAAACTTAAAAATAATTAAACTAATGTGATAAGTAGCTTTTTCCACTAGTAATTGAAATTGAATAAAAATACAATTTCCAGCCAAGAGTACATTCTCTAATTAACTACGAAATAGCTAGGTAATGCCTTTTCTACTTAAGAAGCAACTTCGATAGGTGCAACTACAGAAACAGACGCTGGTGATGATCAAATTAAAATATCATTAACTTTAGTTTTATTCAAGCGATAGCAAAATTTTAGTATATGTAATAACATAATTTTTTTCTTCAATTGAAGTAACGAAATAAAAATCGTTCAATTTTAAGAATAAAATAAAAGCATCTAAAGCAAATTAAAATGGCGTTGGAAAACTTTATATGAAACTATAGGTATTTGCAATAGCTCTATTATTTGTTCCCGTATTGGAGGTGGATGCATTTGATGTCGAAGTTGTAGGAGAACTAGAAAGTAAGGTTTCGTTTAATTCTAAATATTCAGTTTTCACACGGAGAGAGCCATTAATTTTTATTATCTGTAAAATAATACGAAAATTTGATCATTTTATAACGGAAATTCGCGAATATCTATATTTTATAGAGCTGAAATCGTACTTACCACGTCATTATTAAAATATTAAAACAGTACATAGTGCAATTAAATATAAAAAAGTAGTGAAAAAGCAAAAAATCGCAAACCAGAGAAGCGGGAAAGAATTATAAGATAGATACACGTTGAAAATGAAAAATAAATAAAATACAAATTACTCACACAAATTATGAGCTGAGAAAAATCAAACATAAACAAAATTAACATTGTAAGCAAACAATATGTATAAATCGCCAATAAAATGCAAGCGAGGACTGGAATTATATATTTCTTCAACTTTAATAACCACTTTTCTGATCAGTCCTATAAAAGATAAATACGACCAGTTTGAATTTCGAGTATAGTTGGTAGTCAATATTTTCACAGGTCACTTTATCACATCGAGCATTGAGAAAAAAATGAGCAGAGATAAGCCAAGTTCGGTTTTTTTTTACTTCATAAGTATGAATGATGTGTTGATAATTGGTGAAAAGTTAGAAATTTTGCAACTTTGATGATCGTTAAATTGAAAGTGACGAGGTATAAGATGAAAATTAAAAGAAATATTTTGAATAAAATTTACATGAAAAAAAGGCAGCGAATAATTTGTAAGATCGAAAAACCTTTATAGAAATATTAAAAGGCAAAATATCGGTCATGAAAGTGTATTTGTAGCTAAACAAATTATTATTTTGCACTTGTTTTACTAAATGAAATATTCTATGCTTATGAAGCCAAATCGAACACAAGCAGAGTGAGGGGCCAAACATTTCCCCTTTAAAAAATCTTGTACCAAAGTGATTCTTTCGATTCGTGGAAATCGCTAATTCGTTTTAAAAAGAATTTTCTTATTAAGAATATGGAGAAATAACACCAACGGTTATCAACACATGCTACTCATACTCAAAAGTACAATGTTAATAAAAATAATTTTAAAACTCCGACTAAGAGAATTGTTTCATTTTTAGATCAATGTCGAACGAAATGTTCGAAAAATAATTTTTCAAGTACCAAAAGCGCTATAAGCAATACGAAATGTGTTTTCAAAACATGCAGACTCAACCCTGGAGCGGAAATTCAATTTTAATGATTAAATGATGAGATTCAAATGTGTCAAAAAAATTTACGTTCTAAATGATGAAATTGCACGATGGAATAAAACTGACTGCCAACTTAGCTACTTACTTCTCTTGGTTGAGGAACGGCAATTGGATGCCTAGGTTCAACTGGACCATTATTTCTTTGATTATGCACAACAGGTTGAGCTGGTGACGGAGTATTGATTATATACTCTGTCAGTTTAACATCACCAACTCCGCCATTCTCCAATGGTATCGAGTTTTGTCGAAAATGTTCTAAAGCGTCAAATATGGTAGGAAACCATAAATGTTGTACACAACATTGCTTCGTTTCGTTAAGCAGTAATCTTAAATGCTGTAAGTTTAATATTGAATAAAATACATTCAGAAATAAGATGCTTTTAAAAACCTTTAACAGGCTTACTTTTGCTCGACCATGAAAATTGAACGTTAAAACGAATTCTCCCTTTCGAGTTTCTGACTGTCGAACTAAAAACACACCGTGACCATTTTCTCCAGAATGCTGAACCAAATTCGTCGCTTCTGAACGAATTAAAGTTCCATGAAACCACGGATAATCTCGTAATTCAGTAGATAAATCTACGTCAGCTGCTACTTCAAAGCCTACTGATCAAAGTTGGATATTATTAAACAACATAATATGAAAATTGAAATTATCAATTTCAAAAGTACCATTATCCATGTCCATTCTTGAGGAATGCAAAGGTTCATTGTGATATCCTGGTACATTTTCTAGTTTAGTACCAGTAGGTCTAGGTGGTAAATCTGGAATGTCAGAATCTACGGTGGAGGATTTATTACACATTGCTATCGATCTCAGTAGACCAGGTTCTTCATTTACGGTGCCAAGCGATATACTAAAATTTTACAATGAATCAAAAAAGTTTTGAAATGAAATATTTTATATTAATTCTTATTTGCCACGTTACTTACCGATCAGCTCCATCGACGATGGTGCGACTTTCCCTCATACAATACTTTAAAGTAGCTACCCAATCCCTTCGATCTTCGGAACTTTGTGCTTCAATTACGTATTCAACATTGTGAGCAGCCTGTATTGAAAAGATTATGTTTTATAAATGCGATAAAGTGCATAAAACAAAGCTATTAAACAATTAAACCACATTTTTGGACTACTCAAGTAATAAGACAAGTAACATCGAAAAAACTTTACAGTATGCGCATTAATACCAGAATTTTTTTTCACAACAACGTAACGTAGGATTAATAATTAAAGAAATGGGAGGGTAACGCTTTTTTGTATGGTTCTCAATATGTACGCAATATAGCGATGAACGAAAAAGGAAAAGAATTGTCGCATTTCACTTACACGAACAACAAATGTGTTTTCTTTATCTGGCATTTCTAAAGCAGTGGTTTCTCGTACCTCCGTGATTAAATGACAAAATACTCCACATTTGGGTTTGTTTGCCTGAAAAAATTAAGTACATCAATGTTGAACTTCGAAAACTAGCATGAAATCACAAACGAGGAAAAAAATTATCACCTTAGGTGGACAATAGAATACTAAAATGTAACCGCCAGCAGCACTTGTTGATAAAGATAATCGGCATTTATCCCATTTTGGTTGACCATCCATATTCTCAGCAACCAGATAATTAGCTAAACCATTTCTCCGACATTCGACGGTAATCTTGGCTAATTTAGATTTAGTCTGTTTGTCATTTTTCTTCTCATTCATTGAAAGTTCTATTTCATCTGAATCTTGTTTACGAAAGAAATTTTTACCTTTTCGTAAACCTTTGAATGAAAGTCTACGAAAAAATGGCTTTTGGTTGAATCTTGGAGATTGATTTTCAACTTCATTTTCTGAACAGTCGCTTAGTTCTTCATTACTATTTGAAGCAGCTCGTGAAACACTGCAGTCGCTTGTATTGTTGGCCGGAGTTGGATTTCTCTTAAGAAATTCATTTTCGAAGTGCACTACAAACCTGTCTGCAAATTTCTTTGCAAATTCTGTGTATGACGCACAAGCTGACTTGACACCATCGCATGACCGAAATGCTTTATATGAACAGAATGCAGTGACTAAATCAACGGCAGCAGCTTTGGCGTGTCGGTCGCAGAAATCGTGTAAATTCACGTGTACATCGCCGAACTCGCTGGCCATAATTATGTAGAACGCGAAAACAACACGCAAAAGTTATATCGCATAATTCTATGTATTGTAAATTTCCGAATACTGTTTTATTCTACTTTACCAAGTTATCAGCTTGTTTACTAGCACTGACAATCAAAACAACTGAAAATAAAAACAAACGCCATACTTTATGAATTTTGTTTGGGTGATTTTGAAAAAAAAAAAATTATTCATGCTGCCCTGCTGCGTAAAATTTAATTTGCGCAAAAGTTAGAGAATAAATTAATTTTTGAATCGCATACCTGAGATTCGACTGACTATTGAACGTGAGGTGTGTACCCCTCCCAAACCGAAGACCCAATCGTACTTCTCCAAAATAGACACACGATGACACACGCAACGACACACGTGAATGAACTACGGAGCACGGACACGAATACTCACGAATTCTACTGACGTCATTTCTCATTTGACGTGGTCTTGTTGTTTTTGAATCGTGTTGGTTGGTTGGTGAATGCCGAGTGGTGAGGGTTGGGTGAGGTTGGTTAGTGATGTGGATGTGTCATTGTGTCTGTGTGAGTGTGTGTAGTGTGCTCGTCATGTCATGTTCGCGTCATTCCGTCCTCCGTCGTCCCTCGTCTGTCCGCCAAGTCATACAATGTGTGCGTGTGTGTCTGTGTGGTGTAGTCTTATAGTGTAGTAGTTGTTGTTTTTGCTATCCCTATCAGTTCAAACTTAAATCAGATGTTCGAAGCTATATTCGAAGTTTGAGCTCTTTGAGTGTGCAAGTCTGCAATTGTCAAATGATAATTGTACTTTGATTGTACTGATGTAGATGAAGTGGTGATTGTGATGACTGGAAAAGTTACTACCAGAAAGTTCCGTAGTTTGAAGTGTTATTAATCGAGAATTCTTTTGTTTTATCAAAGATTTGTGTTTAATGATCCATTGCATCCATGTTACCCACTTAGTTTCTTCTTTCTCAAAACATAATTGACCGCATAAGTAAAATAATAGTGCTATTTCATGCAGAGAGCGTGTTTTATATCTCATGTACGCGTGTTTTTTCGTTTTTGATAATTGTTTCGTGGATCTCTAAATCGATGGGATCTCTATGCATCAACCGACTTTAAACTCAACATATCATTTTATTCGTAAATTCAAGCTTGAAAGTGCTGCTTATACTTCGCAATTTGAAGATCTTGATGAATATGCAAATTTAATTCACAATGGAAGAGTACACTTCGGATATATCTGTTTTTGATGTGTACGAAATAGCTTCAGCTATCGGTAAAGAATTTGAAAAGATAATTGACGTCTGTGGTGCAGATACTGTAACAAATTTGATGCCCAGAGTTATAAGTGCCCTAGAACATTTAGAATCTTTAGCTACCAAAAATGAACGTGAAAATGCTATATTGGAAGATTTAAAAAATAGAATAGTGAAACTAGAAAACGACAAACATGTACGAGCTGAAGATCGTCTAAAATTTGAAAAAGTCTGTATTTTTCTGTTTTAAATCAATCAATCATTAATTATATTACCATAGTGTTATTTCAATGACAGGAATTAGAACAAATCGAAGAAGACTGGCGAAAAGAATCGAACCACCTATTGGCGGTAATTGCTAAGCTTCAAGAAGAAAACAAAAGACTGACATCTATTGTAGCGAATGAAAGTTGTTTTGAACAAGGTTGGAATGTGAATTTATCTATTTAAACTACAATTTTGTGTTTATCTCTCATTTAATCTTGAATTTTTTCTTCAGATAATACAAGTAATTCCGAAGAAGATGTGAATGTGATACATCAACTTCAACATCAGTTAGATCTTCTTCGAGATAAAGTTAAAATTCAGAATATAGAATTGAATGCCAAAAACAGTGAGATAGATAATGTGAGTTGATTTACCGTTCTAAATAATTCATTTTTTTGAGAAGACCCTCTTATTTTTTCTTTTGTTTTTTTTACTAAAGCTTGAAGTTCAAATAGAAACACTCAATACTACAATTGTCGATTTGAGAAAAAAACAGAAGATACATGTGTCTCAAATTCACAGCTTTGTCGAAGAGAGAGCAAAATTATTGATTGAAATTCAGGATCAGAGAAGGGAAATTGTGCTTTTACACCAAAGATTAGGAATAGTGCAGAAAGAAAATGAAGATTTAGCTAAATCGAATGTAAGAATATAATTATTACTCCTATTTAGACTCGCTTTAAGAAATGAAGCAAGTATATGATTATCGAGTACTGAATATTTATAAAACCTACTAAACGTTTAAATATTCTGTTATTCTAGGTTGAAGTGCCCGATTTAACGAATAAAGTCTTGTACGATGTTGATGATCCTAATCGACCACGTTTCACTATTGCTGAACTGAAAGAAATACTTCACGAAAGAAACGAATTAAAAGCTAAATTAAATGAACTTCAAGATGAATTAGCTCTTTATCGACCCGATGCCAGTATAGATACGTAAGTATTTACGATTGTTATTTTAGAAATATTTATGGTCACGCATGATTGAAGTATTGACCGTTATTTATATTATAAGGCATATTGCTTGAATTTACGTATTTAAGTTGCCATTTCATGTAGGAAAATCAATTTTATTCCTTTGCAATGTAATTATTTTTTTTTAAGTTTATATTATGTAGTTATAAATCAGTTGGCCAATTTTTGATTTTATTTCGGTATAATTTATTTTTTTAATTTACTTTAGCAGTACTAACAACAATTCCAGTAATTTAGACTTTCCTCCTTATTATTGAATACTGATAAGTACATAATGAACTGCACTTTTTTACATTTATTTAGCGCATTATCACTACTGCTTTTTATAATTAGCTTCTAAATGGCTTTTGTGTTTTGTTTTCTTTCACTCGGGCACTGCTTTGTCATTTGTTTGAATTAAAAATATGAACGGTATGCGGTACGTTATGCTGGTTTAACTTTCTGAATAGCCAGGAAGACGGAGATATTGAGCCCGAACACATCAACGAACGAGCAGGACGGGCTGACATTTATTTGGCATTGCGCTTTCCCGACCATTCGAATAAGAAAAACGAAAATCACCAGCAATCTATCCCCTCTTTCTTCCCAACAAATGTCGCAAATGTAATTAGTACCAAGTAAGTTGGAGAACCATACGTGCATGTGAATGTGTAGAAAATGAAAGAGATTCTTTGCTTTGAATTCGAATGGTAGATTTGTGCGTTTATTTACGGTACAACAAATTTGCGACTAGCATGTTCATCTTATCTTGTCTGAGCAGTTTTGGTGATGTAAGCTACGAACTATTGTCGAAGAAGTTTAAAGAAATATTATAGTTATTTTTCCGGTGCATTGATTTCAAATCATTCAACATTTTTTACTTTTTATGTTGTCAGAAGCTTTTTTTTTTATCATTACCTCCCGCATTGAATTAGTCCTACTTATTATCATAAAAAACTTTTCCTGGATAGTAAATCATCATAAATTCTGATAATTTGCTAAAATTTGCATTTTATTCATTTCTTTCAATTTTGTAACAATTCACAGCTTTCTCACTCTTATACGTACACAATCATTAACTATGACAAACACAATGCGCACATATTAATACTATATTGCATTTTTAAATTTTCTTGCTCAATTAAAAACAAAATTGAAATAAGTACGTTCATGTTTTCTTGAGCTTAAGCTGAAAAGTAAAATTCTTTATTACTTGATATTTGGGCTTCAGTGAAAAAATTAATTGCTTCTGCTTTATTTATACAGATGTAAATTTAAGTGCTAAAATTATATCTAAACGTATACCTGATAGTAGTTGACTACTAAAACATGGGAAAATATAAAAAAAAAAAAAAAATTATTTTTAATTAAAAAAAAAAAAAAAAAAAAA